>JAHZNP010000084.1:0-172689 GCA_020615345.1 Triops cancriformis
GTTATTCAAGCAAGAACGCTTCATTTTCCAACCCTCCACTATTTAAAACGTATTAAGAAAACGGACAATGATACATGTGGCTGCCAATCCCAATCAAGACAGGATCTACCTCACCTATTGTTTCATTGCAGAAGCTTCAACAAAGATAGAGCAAAGCTCTTAAGAATGCTGAGCAAACACCGCCTACACTTTAATGCTTTCACTATCCTGTCAAACTCCTCTATCATTCCCCATACGGCTAATTTTTTGAACCAAATAAGAAATCAGACATAAACTAAGCCTGTCAAGCGCTGTCCATGACTTTTCCCTTCTTGCCTTCAGAACTTTGTAACTTCTCTTTCCCGAACTGAACTCTACCTTTTGTTTCCTACATCATTGCTACACTTTTAAAGCCAATTCGAAAATTATATTTGTGTGAAAACCTCTAAACTTCGTTAGTGAATGCTCCCTCCTCCACAAAGAAAGTTTTGTATCAAGTTAACAAAAATACATGACCGTCAATAGGCTATGCCTACGATGGTTAATAATAAAAAAAAGGCAAACCTTATCGTTGACCTCTGTTTCAGCTGCGTTATTCTTTCTTTACCCGTTTCTTCGCGTAGAGAAGGGGAGACAGTTTTGTTAGGGGTTGAAGAAAAGAATACGCAAAACTTAGTATTTTCGGATGTCTTACCCAAACCAGACTTGTGTTGGTAACAAGTAATATTGTGAACCAAAGGTATAAGCGTTAAAATTTAGTTAAAAATTTAGAAAATTGGAATAGTTTTCAACGTAAAAAAAACACATTTTTACCGAAAGTAATGGCAAAGTAATTCATTACTTTACAAATGTAATTGTAATATGACGATTATTTTCGTTATTCAAGTGTAATTGTAATGTAATAGTAAACTTTAAATAAAAAGTAATTGTAATGTAATAATATTCATTTTTTGAAAAATTACACAACACTGCTTGGAAGCATGGAACAGCGTGATGTAGGAACTTATTTTGCTTAAAGCCCGGTGACCGGTTTAAAGCGGCAACACTCGATTTTTTCTTCCCCCCTAGAATTGCGTTATACAGTAACGAGCTTGCTTTGTTTCCTCGCTTGCTAAAATAGAATGCGTTTCCCTATTACTATGTCTATACTACGTCTTGACTAATTTAGCTTGTTCCTTGTATTTATCTTTTTCACCTGGGGTTGATAGCGCCTGACCGTGAGAACTAACCTTAACGGCAGATGGTCAGCGTGGCTAACTAACCCGTCCCTTTAACCCTAGCAATTTGGCAAGACATAAAAAGGCTACATTGCACTCTGTCAGCTCGTTAGCATGTAATTCATTAACTTTTCAGTGCTAGGTACGGTACTCACACCAAGAATCGTCCTTAAGTAAAAAACAATGCCATCGCGTCTACGAGTGTAAAGTTAGCTCCACTCACAACTTCCAATTCCTCATTGTGTCAAACCCGAAGGAGGAGTTTGCAGTAGAAACCTTGCTACAAGGAATAGGTACTAATTGCCTTTTCGTAACTTCGGCATCCTTCGGCACACGGCACATCACGTTCCGCCACAACAAACCATTTCAATGCGTTGGTAAAAAAAACACCCGTTCTTGACATACAACGCATGTGTGTGCGGAAAGTTTCAATGTTTGTCGGACTCACAAATGATTTTTATGCACATCCTATTGTGAAGATTTATCTACTCAAAGTCTTAGCCCTCTGAGAGAAATCTGCGAGCATGAGAAGGCAAACGCAATAAAGAGAACTCGTTTCAAAGCATCTTGACTTCAAATTTTAATTTACCGTAATTGTTTAGACGTGATTTAGTAACCAGGGACAGTTTGGTGCAGGGGACAGTTGTTCCATCGTATTACTCCGTTAATCAGAGTAATACTGCTGTGAGAAAGGAAAAACAATCACTCCGGGGTTACAGAAGCACCTCACAGGTTCCCGGCTTTTAAACACCATTTACCTTATGACCCGACAAAGCGTGAAGTTGATGAAGGTACTGACAAGCAGCCCATACCCGAAACCCCCTGGGAGTGTTTAGCAGAATTACGACGGCATTCTTTACGAGTTCTTGTACGATATAGCTAAAAGAACCTACTCCGAAACCTTCAAAGGCTTAATCAAACCTCCTCGGGCTCATTTACGTTCATTAGCAACTCAAAGGAGTCAATCCAAGGTATGAGTGGCGAAAAACATGACCTTCCCTACGAAGTTTGGAAACTTCAACTCAGTTCAGTGGGTAATACCTTGTTTATTCCCGTAAACTAAACAGCATTTCTTTGTGTTTGCTCTGACTTTTTTTTACTTATTTTATGTTGTTTTAATTGGTTACATTTTTTGCTTATGATGGTTTAAATGACTCGTTACAAATAGTGAGAGGTCACAAATGCCTACATTATAGAACTTCGTACGGCACCCTTGTTTTGTTTACATATAAAATCCATAAATAGTCCACACCAGAGTGTCGAGGTGGCAGTGACATGCAAAACAGGTCGTGTAAGTTCTTACTTTTTTTGCATTCTCAATTATGTTTTCTTTCCATGCGGATTGACCGTAGGACGTGTTTTATCACATGGAATCTCGATTTGCTATACCTCCAGTAACAGGTTGCTTCAATGTTTAAAAAAGTACTCGCTTGAGCTTAAAATAGACTTGTGTAAGGTCAGCGAAGTGAAACGTGTTTAGGGACACCTGTAAGTTATGCAATTAGTAAATACTTGTATCGTAGTACCAGAGTTGCTATACATCCGTGTATAGGTTTTGGAAATCTTACTCAATTATAAGACGTTTCAAGCAACAAAAGACTTCATTTTTTCTCCCGAGGTCTGATCACCCCGATTATTCCATCGACGAAAACGAGGTCTGCTTTTTGTAACTTATAGCAACCAATGAGAAGCTTTCCCATAAAAAAAGACAGATAAGCAAGAAGGCAAGCCGAAAAGTGTCTAGAGACTTCGGGAATGAGCAATTAAGAGCGGAAAACACTTCTACTCAACAAATCTCTGTCATAACACATGCAGGTGTGCTGAACATTATTAGGTACCGTTCGTAACGAAAAGCTCGTTTGTTGATTTTAAGAGACAGTACAGCAACCCGCCTTTGCACGGACGTTGACCACAAAATACAGGAGCGTCACGATTGGGGTCTGTTCAGTAGGGTGGAGCCCCAAGCCCTTACCAACCATTATAATTACTTGACCAACAGTATATAAGGGAGGAAATTACGGCCTGCCAATGGTGTAGCACTCACATGAATCAATTTTCCATCCTTACACACCCCACAAGTACACTACAACGTATTGTTAAATTGTTTTTGTAAGCTATAAGCAAACATAGCACCAGTGTTCTTTCACCAGATAGCAGCATGACAATTAATCTCACCTGCAATAGAGAAAGCGTATGACGGAAGTATTACATGTGAAACTTTCCTTTATTCGTTGCCTTGCGCATTAGTACACAACTTGTAGATGCTTCTTTCCGTCTAATACAAAAAAGTGGTTCTGATTGTCGAGAGCACGCTTGGGCCAGATGATTCCGGGTACTCCAAGCTCCACTTGACAAATAAAAAGACGAAGGCAACCTTATTCATACTAATCTTTCCGCGGCCAAAATGTGTTGAACGCCTACATGTGTTTTGCATTAAAAGAGAAAATCAGAGCTGTAAGGAAGCATTTTCCCCCTTTTAAAGCCAGTTACTGGGTATTATTACTGCACTTTGTTTTTTAGGGCGTCTGGAGTTACAGGATAACAGCACCACTATTGGCGCGAAGTTAGGCGTTTTCTTACATCCCTACAAAGCCCACACTCTGAGCGTATTCTTTTCTTCTCCCACCCTCATGCTACAACTTGTGTTGACGAGGGTGGAAGGGTGCACATTGAAAGTTTCTGTATAAAATGTCATGTTATATATCAAGGGCGCTTTGCTTTCACGAGCAGCTGCTTTCTCAAGATCTTCTTCACGTACTATACACCTTATCCATTTTCTGTCACTCCACGTTGTGTCGTCTCTGAATAGCTCTGCGCCTATGGGTTCCATCAGAATACAAGAAGGTAAATTATGCAGTCAGTCTCGGTCTTGGAAGTTACAGTATCCGAGCAATTGGTTCATGTTGTGCCAGCCAAGGAAATTATTCTTCAGTTAGCAATCTGATACTTAGGGCTAGGCAGACATAGTTACGCTTCTTCGCTAAAGGTGGAAAAACGAGACGCCGGTTTGGAATTTCAGTGACATTTTGGCGCCAAAGTCGCTGAACACTTTCTACTCAGGACCCGCTTGGTCCATCTGTGTTGTCAACGAATGGTAGCAACGTCTAGCAGTAAGTTAAAATCAGTATTCGCGTCGTAACTTTAGGCCGTCAAGTGTTCCACATGTTGACGGCAACAACTGACTAGTGTGCCTGCTTCTTCCCAGACCCCGCTGGAAGCGGCCGGCACATTACCACGTCTTTAGTATTCTCCCACGCTCGCTCTTGAGCCCTCTTAAAAAGCTAGTATCAACAGCTCTTGTAGGGGGGAAGATTGTAACCTTTGGGTGTACATGCTTAGAAGGTCAAGACAGGGTTTTTTTCCCTATTGACATGTGCACAAACAACCATAAAAAGGAAATAAAATCTAATCTGGTTAAAGCTAACAAGTCTTCCTTGTATTCTGCAATGTAATGGTCGTTCCGCTTTCTTTGGCATTGTAAGCTAACAGAAGTTTTTGCAGCGGTCTATGTTCGAACTCAAAGATCGTTAAACACCCCTTGCTGTCCAACAATTTATTTGTGCCCCACAGAGTGAACTGAAACACATTAGTAATCCTACGACTAGCGGAGAGTGACGGCACTACAGTTAATTTCATTGCTCTTGGCCATAAGGATTTAACTTATCAATATTTATTACTGCTGCACAATCCAAAAGTTTGAAATTTACTTAAGCGATTAGTACAAGTCTAGGGTAATGTTACATAATAAAGAAAACGTGTCCACTAACTTCTTATTCTATTCACAATAACCCATTGTCCAATTCAGCCATCTTGGCAAAATTACCGTCGCCATCTTTGGGCCCCGACGCCTTATTTTTCCCGCCATTTCTAGCTAACCATGGCTGATTACGTCTCTTGCACCATTTTTGCTTAAAATGGAAATTCTGAATGTCGGGGGAGAAAAGGGAGTTGGGTGGCGAAAACGGAATTTGTTACTGTGGCAGGATTGGACAGTCAAGCAATATTAAATGCCCTTTATTTCTTCATCCTACAACACCGGCAACTCCATCGCAATTTACTTGTTAAATTGTTGTGCAAGCCTTGGTAGCGCAGCAGGCAGCGCGTGAGTCTCATAATCTCAAGGTCGTGAGTTCGAGCCTCACCCAGGGCAAAACGTTTTTCAACTCGTTCTAAAGAGGACAGAATGTTATTTCGCCAAGTATCGTTACAAAAAGCGAAGCAAATGTGCGATAGTAACGCAGATATTTTGATTTGTAATTTCACATCCATATAGCCGTTGGGCTTCGAAGCCATTTTATTTCTTTAATAACTTTCCGTTTGCGTCAGGCTTATATGCTCGTTTCGAGACTTATTGTAAGCCTTGGTAGCGCAGTAGGCAGCGCGTGAGTCTCATAATCTCAAGGCCGTGAGTTCGAGTCTCACCCAGGGCAGATTTTTTTTTTAGTTCGTCGCAGCTTTTAGGAATCGCTGACCAAAATGTGACAGTGAAAGTCTCTTTTCTCTGAAAAAGAAAGATTCTGTAAGCTTAAAAATTATTATGCCTGCAACGTAGTTCAACCGCTTATCTTTGCAAAAAATCTGTCTTGAAATACTTGTCCTTGAAAAAACACTCACGATATTTCGTGATTTTTTTATAATAATTATGAAATAATTGTAGCCATTATTCACCAAAATTTTTGCAAAGTCTTCTAAATTGCCCTGTGTTATGAAGGTAAGTGAAAAGAGGTCATTTTCGTTTGTAAACAACGGGCAATTCGCTTAGGTGATTAGTTTTACTGACTTCTTAACCACAATTATCTCGCATCTCATTGCTGTTGTAAAAAAAAGAATAATTGTAGAAAATTGTTCCACCTCATGAGAAATACCGCCGTGTATTATTTCTTAATTATACGTGCTGAAAAGCAAGTAATACGAAGTGGACAATCAACTTGCTATCCTTATTACTTGAAAGAATCTATATTTGAATTGATGATCATGTTTCCGCATGAAATTTAAAGACTATAACGTCCTGTGGCTCGCATCGAACTTCAAAGGCGAATTCGAAGTCGAAGGTTTGACAAAGGCGCCATGTATGAACGGTTTTCCGCTTAAATATCTTTTCGTCAGATTACCCTGTACCAGGGACTGTGAACGTGTACACTTTCAACTGGCTGTTTAAGGGGTTGAAACGACGCATATTTGCAGAAACATGATCCCGACTTCGCTGGGAAGCCTTTTCTGTGGATTCTGTTCAACAGAGAAGGTTAAAGGTTGAAATGGTGTTCTGCTTAGGTTTAGAGTGAAACGACCACCACTAAGCACTTCGTCTCGGTGGACTTTTCAGTACCGAGTTATATATGAGGCTACCAAGACCTGACCCTCGCACGTGTTCTCAATTGAGTTGGAGCTGTCTTAGCCAAGACAAATGGTGGTGTCGCTCTTTTCTGTTGGACTTCTCCCCCCAGAAAAAGGTTTACCCATTTCTTCAAAAGGGAGAGAGTGTCGTGAGATTGGATTTCACGGCTTGTGGTATGGGAATTAGTTCCAGCATTCAGTTTTTACTTCGTCGTCTTGCGGACTGTCGTGAACAAGACACGGGTGCTGGAATCTATCTTAAATTAGGGTTGTAGAATGGCTTTTCATACGGATGGGCTCTTAGGGGTTAAGTAGGAGTTACAGCATACTATAATTGAAATCTGGCAAAGATTTACTAAAGGTTTGGGCGTAGTCATTTTTAAACATACAGTAAAACTCCCGAGTTTGTCAACCGGTCGAACCGAGTGGGGTTCAGAATTCATATTGTTAACATAATTATATGAAAATTTCCAATTTTCTTAATACCCCAGAAATTCCAATACTGTTTTTAATGGATTATATTTGAAAATAAAACACTTGTTGACCTTGTATAATTGCCTTTTAGTTATATCTATGAGACCCATACGAGATGACCTCGTAATACCAATATAAATGTTAAATGCTGATGGAAAGTAACGTCAACACACATTTTAAGGTGGAAAAGTTGTCTCATGACGGTTGACGTTATCGAGGTTCACAATATTTGATTCCCTCCACATGCAAAATTCGTAATAAATATAATAAGCAGCTGCTTGAAACGATCGGGTTATCTCGTACTGGATATTTTAGAACAGTTAGAAACAGAGAAAGACATGTACTGTTTCACGAACTTTCTGTTTCTAGTTTGTTCCTATTTTCCGAAGTTACGGAAAATTACACAAAAGAAACGTTTGTCAAAGAAAAGAAATGAATGATATGTGCAAGTCTGAGATTGCAAATGTAGGCAAAAGTTTAGTTAGCTAGGAACACTTTGTTAAAATTAGGTTTATGTGATCTTCGGACAAAATCATTTGTAGACTATGAACTTGCTCACCAATTGCGAAGGCATGAAAGGGTGAAATTTATTAGGGATTTATTAGGGACCACCATCACTGCCAGGCAGGCAAGCAGTGCCGTTTTGTCTGAAAAGGTTTCAAACCTCTTCGCTTCGGTGGGAAACCTGAGGTTTTGAGGTACCAATAGGCAAACGCATGTTCCAATGAGACGTTTTCCTTTCCTTTTTGTCGCGTTGCTTTCAATTTTCTCCTTTTGATTTGCCGTGGACAATACATATACCTTACCGTGCATCGGTATTGTAGGTTTGGACGACCAAAGGACAGGCGAGCAAATGAAGCGAAATTCAGGCGTTAGTGACGCGTAAACCTGCCACAATATGGCATATTGTGCTCCAAACTCAATACGCCTTTTGAGGTTGATGAGCAGTGAAGGAGACAAGTTTCTTCACTTTTACGCAAAGCACACCACTCCTACCCACCGTCGAAAGGCCTTTGTGGACGCTTCCATATATTCTTGGGCCTCTTAACTCTATATTGAGGAACGAATGAGGTGTACGGAGACACCATTTAACACCATAACGCGTTAAACTGAGTGGACTTTACGGTAATAGCTTTTTGAAACTGGACGGGCAGATTTATCGCTATAGGCTTTTTCCTCATCAGTTGCAGGACACAACCTGTGGTTAAGGAAATACTGTCGTAGTTGGCTACCAGACAAGACAAGGGTTAAGCTAAATGGACCCAAACTAGTCCGCTGGAAGTATAATGCCTCCTAACCCCACAGGTCACTAGCCATTATTCTGTACGCCACTGTGAGACTTCAGTTACCCTATTTTTAGGAAAAATTACAGAACGTATACATAATCGCAGTCTCGGGGTTATTAACCAGGAGGCCACGATTATGTGTACGTCTTCACTGTTGGTGAACTAATAGTCCCCTAAAAATAAAGTTTCATTACCTCTGGCTAGGCTGCCCTGACTATTTGCGTGTCCTGTGCTAGAACACTATTTAAATACAATGGAACAACGGCTTTGTTAATCATTCCAGCTACAAAGAAAAGCTTAGTTATGAACACGCACCGGTGACTAATTTGTGAGAACGTCCTCCAGCTATTTAAAATTGCATGTAAGCGGCACAGAATCAAGACAGATTTCACCTGGTTTTGGAAGTAAATTGCCAACGTTAGCGAAGTACTTACACAGAAGACACGTTTCTTCAGGTAGCGATTCAAAAAAAGAGCTCATATTCTTGTGAATATTTGGGTATCACAGTACAGAGAAATAACGAGTTTGTGCAATTCTCACTCTAGTGCGACATACAAACTCGCTCTTTTCTCGGTATCTTGTGCAAGAATTCTTGCTAGAGTGCCACCTCAAGAAGGATTTTAACACTTATAAAACGAGTTTTTTTTAAAGCTTGGCTATACTTTGACAACGTGTTGCCTAGTCGGAGCAAACATCAACATTTGTTTGTGTAGCATGTGGTCTCTACACGACGTATATTTGCCTGTATTTGGTAAGCACTAGATTTGCTTTGGATATGCTACTGCCAGCGGCAAGATTGAGGCCTTTCTGAAACGGCTTTTATTAGGAGAGTATAAATTACGTCGCACGCTCGCTGGGAATATCTTGTTCTAAGCTTGGGTTGTAGATCTGGGTCCTATTTTTATTATAAGTATTACCTTTGAAGAAGCACTGCTAGTCACGGATCATGGAACAAAAAAGGTAGCCCGAGTTTATACGAGCTCTTTAAATACCAATTAGACAGTATACCGTGACTTCCCAGACCAGTTTCTAGCCCGTACGGAACGGTCCATGGTGCGTATTTTCGGAGGAAAAAGGTGTGTTTCTTCGTTCAACCTATTATTCGCGTTAGTCTCGGGGCATTCTAGCTCGATTACTCATTTCGTTTTGCTATAGAGCCCACTGCCAGCAAGTTATAAGAATCTAGAAGCTATCTTTTTCTAGCGTTCCAAATTCGCTTCATTGCGTCTCTTTAGGTTCTGCAGTTCCACTAATTCTCGCCCATTACGTACCGGGCTGCCAATGGCGAGGGTGGTTCATGGCGTTTCAATAGCAGCAAAATGCCCATGAAGCTTTTCTAAAGAGTGAAGACTGTCTTCTTTCTTGAGAATCTGCACCTTTTTATAGGCGCGATACAAAGTCAAATAGGTAAAAGCCGTACGAACCTCATGCTAAGCTTTATCATACGGTGGCCTTTATGTAGGGAAATTGTAAGAAAGTTTTTGTGCTTTAAAAAGGAGTCACTGGGCGAGGTGTGGGATGGCGATTTGTGGAGACCCACTTGCAAACCCCAAGCATTGACGACTTTAGGGGGTCTACAAAACGACGGACATAAAAGCATTCGAGCGTAAAAAGGGAATGGTTTGAGTACTATTTCAGGCTCTTGGCCCTTCTCGATAAACCGACAACTTTTGAAACCTGAAAGCCTGTGCAGCGCCCAAAAGGCAAACCAGGATTTGTTAAGTGTTTATTTGTCCTCAGTTATTAAGCGCACACCATAGAGCTTTAAGCATGCGATGCCATTAAATGATATTATTTCTCGATGTAAAGACTTGGAATAGCTGCTATATTATATTATATTATATTATATTATATTAAATTGTATTGTATTATATTAAATTATATTATATTATTTTATATTATATTATATTATATTATATTATGAATTTTATAAAACAATATTTTATTATTAAATCGAGGTATCGGTAACTATTTTCTCAGACCGCTGGAAAGTCTTCGTACAGTACATGAGTGTACTGTAGGTCTATTTCTCAAAGGCAATTGTTGGATGAATAGAAAGCCATTTCTTAAAATCTTTGACATTGCGCTTTTCTCGTCCTTTTTCGCCGTAAAGAGAGGGTTTTCTTTGACCGCCCATTCTCACCCCTCTCGAAGACGCCGAGATTTCCCTCAAAGCCTCTCCTTAAAGAAATAGACCTTTGAGCTGCTTTTTGGCTCACCCCTTATCTATATATTCTGTGTACGAACACCCCAGCTAAAATGGGAAAAATGAGGGGCCCATTAAATCCCATCTATGACGTCCACCATCTGGCGTCCATTCCGTGTCCGCGCTAACCGAGGTGGTTTTCTCACGGTACGAGGAATTTCGAGTCCTAGTAATTGAAGAACTCCCTGACCATCGGCTTGGGTTGTCGCGCTGATCGCACTTATCCGTTTATGTCATACGAGGAGCGCGCCTAATTAGCTCTTCCATCCTCCCGGTTAACTAGTTCTGAGTATTGACTGTACTACAAGAGCTGCGATTGTTTCTGCCTTGCCAAGTATGCCTTGAATGTTTGAAAAGTCCTTGGCCCAGCGAACTTGATCGCGGACTCACATTTACGTAGGCGCGTCAACAGGCTCAGACAAGGTGAATACGAGACAAGAGGTTAGAACGCGACCAGAAAATAAAAGGGGCGCGTAAAACGCGCTCCCCCTCCTTATTGTATAGCCAAACATAGGGGTTCGCTTCTTAAGCGAGGGAGGCTCTTTCGCTTAGCGTGGGAACGGGCTGAGAAAGGTTTCACATCCACTAGAAGGAGGGCCCGAGGCTAGCTTGTGTCTGGCACCTGCCGCGTACGTCACACACGTGGCCCGCCATTTACAAGCCCCAACGCTGCGCGCCCATTGGCTGGAAGGCACGCTGCGGAAGCCCGTCAGACCGCACACCATTATAAGGGCCAGAGACCTAACCACCACGGTATCATTTGGATTCAGTGCGTCGAGCGAAAGTGCACGCCACGACCTCAACCGCGTTTTAAAACCCAAGTTCGAACCATAACAAAGTGTTATAGCAAAATGACTAACGAAATCTCCAAGAAACAAGTTATCTTATCCAAACTGCGCCATGTTGCACGCAAGGTAAGCTTTCAAACTTTACTTGGTTTTACGTGAAACTCAAGTTGCTAACTTTATTTTTCCTTTTGTTTACAGTGGGCAAAGCCTTTGGCCTCATTGCTCTTCAAACGCAACAAGTCGTACTACAAAGAAGCTGAACGTGTTGAACCTGAATTGGAAACCATGGTGCCTATTCCAGTTTGGTGCCGTTCCGAGTTGGATGAAAATGTGGCCAATGAAGCCATTGAAGCCAAAATTCAAGAGTTGTTGATTCAGGAGTGCACCCAAGCGGTTCTTTCTCAACCTGCCAATGCTGCCTACTCGGCGTTTAATTTGAAAATCGAAGGCCGTATTACTGTGATTCCTGTCATCACACCATCGCCCTTGTCGTCACCGGTCTCGATCTCATCGAACGAATCGCATTTTGAATTTCCCTTGCCCAGCACCGTGTGGACATACAGCGGCAGCTTCCATCCCACCACCGAGCAAGATATTTGCTGGCGCGATTACACCGTCCACCCTCACTGTTATTCTTCTCATCAGAGAGCGGAACAGCAAATGCCATTGTAATTTACCTTAATTGCAAGAAACAATCGCCATTGCCAGTGGAGAAATATGATGGAAACTGTGATTATTTTTGAATGTTGAAAAGCTTCCTGTGATGTATGACCAAGTTCTGTGAGCTTGCATATCATGAATTTTGTCTTCCAATTTTGTGGTACATGTAAATAAAGTACGATCTCATAGTATAAAATATTGCAGTTTGCGTTTTCTTTTTGCGGTTTTCGAGATCCTGTTAGGATTTACCATTTATTTTTAACCCATGACAGGTTTATATTTTACAATCGCACGTAATACAGCGCTCAGCGTCTTGGTTTATTTTCAAATGAAAACTCCACCGTTCGCGCCAAAAACACACGTTGTAATGGGCTTGTCTAGGCGTGTTATCTACTCTCTGTTAATGAGTCATTGCTAACGAGTCAGTAGGGTGTTACTGATGTGGGGAATGAGATGTAAATTGGTTCAGCTAGTATAACCTAAGCTGATAGTAAAGACGCATAAACGAAACGAGATTGACGACTTTGTCTTTCAGATTCAGGAGCTTCTTATCTGTGTCTGTTTTATCGTCGCGATCACAATAAAGCCGATCGGCATTCCTTGGATGCAGCTGCATGATTTATCAGCCCTCGCATCTGTATACTGTCAATAACAAAACGCGTAAAGCATAATAACTAGACAAGAGATGCCAAACACAAGAAAAAAAACACTGTTAGCTTATCGGATTCTAGGTTTGTAAAAGCATTGTAAGAAAAAAAAAACTTTTGCCGCGTAAATCCTGTGCCTTTGGGCGCATTCCTTGCTGGCCGCTGGTCGTAATGACCGAAGGATTTTTCCTCAGCCTTTGTGGTTTTACAACCCAGAAAAAAAGTGCAGCGCCTTTTTACACGTGGAATCCTGCGCGGGCTTTTGGCTGAACCAAATCAGAGGAGCAGAGCGTCAGGTGGCCATTGAGCATTCCTTTGGCCTTAGACCCCTCTTGATAACTTCCCCTCATTCACCTTACAATCAACTCTGTGTGTAAGAGGGCTTTTGCATGCAGTGGTGTATAACTATAACGGAAGTACGCTAATTCGATAGAACAACTAAGGAGGTAGGCTTATTCCACTGGAATGGAATGCAAGGAAGAGCGGGAAGTATGGTGGGACCATGAGATCTAATCCATTAGCTCTAATTACCTTTGCCCTTTGTACATGTACGTTAACTTGCTAAACTAATCCTCCAAGCAACGCGCTTCGTTTTACCGATTTCTTTAGCGCAAGATGAAGTAAGTTCATTGTCTTATTTCACGTTACTTATTTTACACTAACTTTCCGACCTCTAACTAAGTACAATTTCGTGTGTAACAAGCAATTTCTTTTCGACAATTGGAACACTTTGCATGAGGTTAAAATATAATATATGTACTATAAGAGAGAATTATAATATTTTGTTCTTTATCTGTACTACAATTATGTGCAAACGAAGAATGTGATTACTAGTTTGGATTATATTTTCATCAGAAGGTTTTCGAGTTAGGGAAGCTTTTTAATCCTAAGGAAATTTCACTATTATCAATTTCTGCGAAACTTAAACTGTTTATGCGAGGGTCAGCGGATCAATGGATCTCTGTGTGGTATGCTTCCGCCCTGGTGGATGATATGCCATTACGATGACGTACATAGTTAAAACTCATTCATGGGTACCATCTGGCCCACAGGTATGGGAAGATTGCGAGGCAAGTCATCGTACCATCCCGGACACTGATCCGGAATTCTTCCCGTCTTAATCTATAAAGAGAGCTGTTCATTGAATGACCCTTTAAGACCCGGTCAAACATTATGTGGCACACCCTCAACTAAGAGTGTAATAAAATAAGTACTTTTAGCATTGTCCTTTACGATTCACGAGATTTTTAAAACCAAACTGTTCAGTATTTTGTGAATAAACGCTTTTTTAGCAATTAGTAGGTATCTTAGACTTTTTTTCATCATGGACACGGTTCGTTTATTTTTAATGACGCTATCATGCCTGCATGTTTCGTGAAACTGGACGACCCTCGTTTGCCTTTGCCGTTCAAGGCAAATTGCGTTGCAAACCAAGCAAGGCAGAAGGGGTAGCGTGGGAAAACATCTGGTGGTGAGGCACTGCCAAGTTTCATACAACATCTTAGCTGAGGTTATGCGTTCTCCGAGCCCAATAAGGACGAGGACTAGCAGGTGTGAAGCTCTTCGACTGCGATTGTCACTGTACAAGCATGCCAACCAGTTTAGGCAAGCACATACTTGCCCGGATTAGCATAACGGGAGATCCTGTGCATGTGTCTCGTTTTCTTTTAATGAAAGCAAGTAGACGATAAAGAATCTGATGCTGTTCTTTGTGTTCACGTCAGTCGGAAACTTTTTGCTTCAACTGCTCCCACGAATCTTGCAAATCGTCTTAGGCAGTATTAAGGATCGGAATTCTACTAAACCGAATAATAAAAAAAAACAGGCAAGCTTTGCCCATTAAGACGCAGTACCCCATAGTCGTTCGTCCACAGCCCTGTATTTCTTTTCTCGTGTCGATGGGCTAATTTCAGAACCCATGTAGATATCACAGTTCAGAGGATGAATGCTTGGTACGCAAAAAGACAGAGACTGTTTAGTGTTCAGATTTCAAAGAGCAAGCCAAGCCCTTGTAATATAGAATACACCATCCAGCTCCTCTGACAAGTGCTCCCTTCCCTGTCGGGATACATATGTGGTGGAGCAAAAGGAGCTGTGGTCCGTTCTCTAATAGCGTTTCATGCACGGCCCTGGGTATTGCGTCCAATTATTTGTGATAATCTTGCTTACCTTTCTTGGGTGTACTTTATGTAATTAGTGAGAGAAAGAAGAGAAAGAAGCCGAGTATTCCATTGTAATACAAGCACGACTTCCCTTCTGCTTTCCCACCAGTTATTACGTTACGTGACTAGGGGGAAGGTGGCATTCCTTCGTTTTCCATTTCGGTCAACACATGGCACAGGCCACTTGGCGCCCATAGCCATGCTAATGAAACGCTCCGGCGTTCCCACGGTCCGAGCTTCCACCGCGTGCTCAACACGAGCCCCTTTTGAAGTGCCTGAAGGCGAAATAATCATAAAGGAGCATGGGAACGAGCCCGCGTTGGCATGTATACATGCGGAAAAAGGATCTCGATCTCACTGAATAGCTACAGATGTGGTCCCGGTTGCTTTTTTTGTTGCTGATAAGCCTTAATCATTCCTTTGTCTCCTATTCATGCAGTATTAACTGCGAACGACTGATAACTAATTGGCCTTCTATGTTATATTCGCAGATTGATTGGAAGAGATTTTCTCCCTTTCGAAGGCCTTCTTCAATTTATAATTACACGGGACCTGTTAGGTACAACCGAACCAATCTAGCGCGCCCCTTTTTTTTAGCCTGTGGTTTCCGGTAGAGGACCGTGTGAACTTACCGCAGGTGGCAAGTTCAAAATCAAGGTACATAGTAGACAGTAAATACGACCCTCCGCAGGGTCACCCAACCGTAAAACATTCCTCGACGTTTGATGACATATCAGCTTTAAGCCTGTGTTTTTATAAAAGCTTCCCCGAAAGGGTGCATGCTGATATCTAATTAGTGGAATAAGAAAGTTGTAAAAACTTGTACGAGTGGAAAAAGGTTAAATATTTTGACTCATCGAGAAAGGGTCGCCGCTTTTATGGTAACTCGTTAATTGTATTTATATATCGCTATGTACACAAGAAATGGCTCATGCTGTGCAGGACAACAAGAATTGGTTAAAGTGATAGGGTTGCACGAAGACGGTACCCGCAGTTTTTACTTCTTGCGCGTGTACTAAGCTTTTACCCTTTTGTTTGCGATTTTAAAGGTAGCTTTGCAGAAAAGGGCCAAGGCGTTCGGACTCGTACCAGAGCCCTTATGAGTAGCTTCGCTGAGGTCGAGTAACAAGCAAGCGTACGCACACACGCGTGACTCCTATGTATCCTTTGCATTCCCATGCCCATTTGACTCATCTTGACTGGCGTGCAGCCGAGTGCCCTAGGGAGACAGGTGGTCGAGCGTGTGCTGTGCTTGGGAGTCTTAACCGAGGTCCGTTCCCACGCTATGCGAAAGCCTGTAGATAGCCCCGTGGACCAAGTGTTGGGGTCCTAGATGTGAAGGAATGAAGAGGAAGTTTTCATGGGGGAGTTTAGGGTGGGTAGGAAAAGCGTTAGTCCCTTCCCTTGACTGCACGGCTTATGCCATTCGCGGGCCAGGCGCCTTGCCGCCTCCCTATTTAAGCTCGGTCGCGAGCTAGTGATGGTATTCATTCGCCTCCTCGGCTTCGAACAGAGCAGTAGCTCGCAACGCTCGTGATAAACCATTTTCAGTGCAGCAAGTTTCAGTACACGTGTATCTTTTACGATGGCTCCTACTACAGTGTCGCATGTGCCTGTTGACGCAACCAATTATGAAACGCCCATGTCCCGGACTGTTCAGTACAAGAAGGTGAGTCCTTGATTTCTTTCACCCAAAACAAGAACGCTAAATCTAATACATTTTTGTTTCTATCAGGTTACGAAACCTTTGCTTGAACGTCAACGTCGCGCTCGGATTAACCGTTGTTTGGATGAGTTGAAAGAATTGATGAGCAACGCTTTGGCATCGGAAGGCGAAAATTTGGCCAAGTTGGAAAAAGCCGACGTCCTTGAACTTACTGTCCGCCACTTGCACAAACTTCGCCGCGAAAGCCGCTTGGCTGCAAATCCGGTTACTGCATCAGATCGATTCCGTGCTGGATTTACTCAGTGCGCTAAAGAAGTTTCCGTATGCCTAGCAGCTACTCGTGGTGTCGACGTAGCTCTGGGAACTCGCCTGATGACTCACTTGGGACACTCGTTGAGCAACTTGGATCGTCAGCGCAACGAACAAGGCATTGTTGGGGCCCCTACTCCCGTCATTTGTCAAGCACCACGCAACGGATCTTCGTTCTACAGCCCTCCTGAATCCCCCGTATCCGATTGTGGCAGCTCGAGCAAATTTGCCTTCAACTGGCGCCCAGAATCCCCGGTCTCCTCCGGTTATTGCAGCGGCCGAGATAACACCAACTCACCTTCCCCTTCCGAAGCCGGAGAGATGCAAATTGACGTGGTTAACACTGAATACAGCACCGCAGTCGACATCAAGCAAGAGAAAGTCTGGCGCCCATGGTAAATCACTTATCCAGGACGACAATTTCTTCGAACGGAGCTTCCTGAAGCTGGCTTTCTTCAGCGAGATAAATCACGGTCTTCCAGAGCCGCTGCTGTGATAGTTTTTTTTGGCAACTCTTTCTTCTATCGTAAAAGCCCTGTACATGTAAAAGTTGGAGAGAAATTAGGCTAGGCAAGTTCTCACTGAATGTCTTTCGTGAGATGAGGGATTCGCATGTGCCTTTCGTTGCAGTAACAAAACCCCAGCTGCTTCGATATGACAAAAGTTGATAGAAAACTTAGAATTGGTTTGCGAGCAAGTCGACATGGACCCAGTGATCTCAACAGTTTGACTGCTCGCATTACGATGAAACACCCCCAGTACAATGTATAGTAATATTTCATTATAAAACATATTTATCTGTGATAAGGGAATGCCTTAATTATGAATACAAATTTCGAACATATTCCTTGTTTTCAATGATTTCGGAATTCTTCTCATCGTTAATGAGTTCGGTACGTATTACTCTGAAAACGTAAGCAAGGCCGTCTACAGGGAGTTGGGCGCTAGAGATCCCCGCAGTAGTTTTAATTGCACAACGACAAACATTGGAAAAAATGTCCACAAACTTTGTAAATGAGCGCCACCGTTAACTCGTTCAATCGAAATCCTACATTAAATAATTATTTTGCGAATTTATGATGATTCGTTGTGCAGCCAAAAATTACAAGGACTTCACTGTAAAAATAGTTACAAAGATTATTTTAAACACGAATTTGTGGTAGCAAAACATTTTAAAAGTATTTTTACAGCAAAGTCCTTATGATTTTTTTGCTGTACTGTAAATTCACAATTTTCTTTACAGTGTAGGTACGGAATTTGCTATTGGGTGTCGCAGGTGGGATTAGCGAGAAAAATTCAAATTTACCGCCTCTTTCAGCGAGATGCTTACGAAAAGGCTCATTTGATCTGGGGGGATCGATGGTGGGGCGACCTCGGTTAGGCCAAGAATGTGTCAAAGGTCATCGGTAAGACTTCTTGTTATGAAGGCTAAGTAACCTGTGTTCGCTTGTACGAGCCCTCATTTCCCTGCCGAAGTCATGGCTAGTAAAGCGGTGTCGTTCTTCTCGGTTTTACGACTTGCAGCCTGTTTTATAGTAAGAAGCGTAAGCGCATTTCGTTATCTAATGCTGCTGTGGATTTTGATAGGCTGTAAACTGTTTAAAGGAGAGCAATATCTGGCCCAAAAAGATTTCGAGTGCTGGCCTGTTTCAAGAGATCCGAACCCAGAATATGACAACCGTCAAGCCCCTTTCTGCCCACCTCGAAGAAGTCTTTACCTGGAACAGTTCCGATTTTAAGGATGTCATCAAACTGACCGTGAAGGATTTCCCGAGCTCCGAGAAAAAACCATTGAACGAAAAGGAGGGACAGACGGTGCACAATATGACTGATCAGACCCAGACTACCCGAGCAATAGGGCTTCGATTACAAGTTAACTACGACAGTGAAGCATGGATTGGCATGGCGCAGGATAGCACGGGTTCATTTATTGTCACTCCTTTGGGGTCGTGTTCCCAGGAGTCCGATGGAATGCTTCTGCAAATCACGCCAACTTTAACCTTGACTTTTATACCCGAAACAAATTTCACATGTACTGGAAAAGCAGACGGGTATTATGCCGACCCTGCCATCATGTGCAAGGTAAAGGCTACTTTACAACATAGGGGAGAAAGTGCTTTATGGTTTGATTTTTCCAGGTATTTCACTATTGCCAAGGAACCGAGCCTAAGTTATCATTTATGTGCCCACCTTGCACAGTGTTCAACCAGGAAACTTTGTTATGCGATTTTTGGAATAACGTAAACTGCAGCGTAACAAACGAAAACCTTGATGGTGAATACATTTAAAATGTTACATAAGAAATCAACCAATCGTTTGGTGTTACAAGTTACAATAGCAGCCAATGGCTTTAAACGAGTTTCTAACAGAAAAACGCAGCAGTAACCCCCCTTTTTCCTCCCCCACATCGTTTAATTTTAGATCGAGTCTTCTTCGGCCTATGGTTCGTTTCCCGCAGAAGGCTACTGCATTCATATAAGCATCGCGCGTCTGCGGATCTGCTTGCGCTGCTCTTTCTTCTTTCTGGCTTTTGCCTCTCACCGACTAGCAGAGCGTATTTTTTTGTAGATCGGCACGACTCGCCCACCAAACCTGTTCGTGAAAAGGTATTTGACGTCAAGTCTACGTGCTAGCATCGACGAGAGGCGAGGAGAGCGAGGAAACGCACACTGAGTACCTGATCGTGGGGTGTCACGCATTGTGCTGAAGTCCGTGCTGGTGTACAGGGCCCCGACCCCAGCGTTGTGTTTTCAAAGTCGTTATGCCCGTATTTAGGCGACACCAGTTTTGACCGAGTTTGGATCCCGAAAGATACACGGCTGCATTTTACACAACTCCTGGCCCTTAGTTGTCTGGCTTGCTTGGTGAAGGTAAGTGTAAGATTCAAAACTGTGGACTACTTTGTGTTTTTATTGTTCATAAGGTAAGTAGCGTTTTGCATGATTCATCACGTTACAGAGCACATGGCTTACTCTTGGTCTACGCACATTGATCCGTGTATTTTGTGGAGTTCAAAAAGCATTTCGTGTTTCACGTGACTCATCCTGAGCTTAATGTAAAGTCTACTTGTGGTTTATACCTAATATCCATAAACCACCGAAATATTATTTTATTTTAAAAAAGCGCAAGAACATATATGGTCGTGTTCCCAAACTAGCCATTCGTATGTTGAATTAAAATAACAGACTCTGTGGTCGGGTATTGAATTTCCTTTTCCTTTGGAGCGATTACAAAGAGGAAAAGACCGAAAAGGAAGAGTGATAAAAGCACTTCCGTTCTAGCATTGTTGTGCGTTGTTGTGATCGTTGGCAAAGTTTGCGTGACGTCACGCACGCTCTGTATCGGGATATTCTCATGTGGGTTAGCCTATCAACGTATCCTGTTGCGTAGAAGTTAAGATTTTGATAAGCGTTCCAAAGGAAGCATTGCTAGTGTCCTATTAAACTCCACTGTCTTCTATTGCAGAATAGCACACGACGATGGCGGACCACGAACTCAGCGCTAAGCTAAACCGGCGTCTGGATCGAAGTGAAGCTTTGGAAAATAATCAACCCGTTGCAACTCCGTTCAAAGTGATCAACGTCTACACAGAATTCAGTGAGTTCTCAAGGAAGCAAATTAAGGATTACGAAAAGTCTTTCAAAAAGTGAGCACAATTTAAGCTGCTGTGTACTGAATTAATCGGATTACTTCTCTAGGTATGATGTTGGCGGAGACGGGTATTTGGATTTAGATGAGCTAAAATTAACTATGGAACGTCTGGGTGCACCAGAAACCCACTTGGGCTTAAAAGCCATGATTAAAGAAGTTGACGAAGACGGTGATGGCAAATTGAATTTTAGAGAAGTAACCTCAAAATCATATTTGTATTTGGTGTTTCTAAGCAAACTATGATTTATACGCAGTTTCTCTTGGTATTTCGCAAAGCTGCCGCTGGCTTGCTAGTCGAAGGTTCGGGACTGAGTCACCTGGCTGCGTTGACGGAAATCGACGTTGGTGAAGTCGGAGTAGGGGGTGCGAAGGATTTCTTCCAGTCTAAGGTAGATAATTATGGAGAGCGACGTTCATCACTAATAATGGCTTTTAGATCGAGGAGCAGAAACGTTCCAACAAATTTGAAATGGAGATTCGTGAAGAGCAAGAATCGCGGAAACGGGAGCAAGAAGAAAAGAAACAGCGGCAAATGGAATTCCGTGCAAAGGCATCCTTATTTAATCAGCAATAGTACACCTTGGGACAGTCGTGCATGTCTTATAAGATTAACGTGCTAGACGACCGAAGATTTTTATGCCTCGTATACTTAATACGTTGAAAGGAAGGAATGAAGCGAAATTTTACATGAACGCCGTTCGTACCATACTTTTCTTGCGAGATGATCTCATCCTGTACATGTGGAATATTCTCCAGTTTCTTTCCAAAGTTGTGTGGGGATGAAATAGTTTTAACGTGCAATAACATTTTATACCAAAACGATCTTTATGTATAGTAGCGGCAAATTCCCATAACAACGCCTCGAGTTTTGTCATAGCTTAATGAGTGAAAGAAATACAGCGTTTTTATTCCAAACACATGATACTGAATTTTTGTACTCTTTCTGTTACTTATGTGTAGGCCTTACTAAGATAAAAGTGCCGTCCAATTTCTTTTTTTCTTTTAATCAAGGCCAAGCTTTTTTCATTTTGAATCTCCTGGTCTTCGATTACGTTCTACCTAATTTATTTGCACGGCTTATTCCATCCTCATCATCCGATATTATTATTGTTAATTCCTAAAGCTTTGAATTTAGCCTTTTATTATCGGCTTACGGCATCAGCCTCGTTTTTCTCGTAAAGTCAAAATTCCCACTATTCGCTATACGGAAATCCTGTAATATCGGGTTCATACTTGATGACATTAGGTAAGCCTAGAGTTGCTCCGGTATATTCATGTATAGCCTGCCGAAGTACCAACTTACCCGGAATAAGTTGCGTAGTGCGAACGAGGTATTATTCAATGCGCGTCTGCATTCGCCGTTTTCAAAGCTTGCAACATGGCGTCGGTAGCGGTGGCGCGCTTGGGAAAGGTAACGTCAACAAACAATGTTTCCCCTGATCACGTAGGAAGATATTTTGTGGACAAAAATGCAGGTAAATTGGTTTCTAAATATGCGTTACACAATGTCGAGGAGACAGAAATTACCAGCCTTCTGCACGCTTGCAAATTTTTGAAGTTTTCGCCTGTAAGGAGTGTTTTAAGGTGCAGTGTAGTTTGCATTGAAGCCAAGCGCAACTTCTATAGTTTTTTCAGTACAGAATTCTGTCATTTGTTATAATTTATTACACTTTTTTGTCAGTTATAGTCTTCTGAGCTTGTCCTTCACGTGTAAACATGTATCGCTCCACAAAGTTGAAGATTACCGACCTGAATCCACACTTGGTTTGTACATTGTGTGGTGGATACTTTATTGATGCCACCACCATTATTGAGTGCCTTCATTCATGTGAGTTACACTGTGAATATATGATCTAAAGCCCTCATTTTAAAATGACCCGTCAACAGTTTGCAGATCGTGTATTGTGAAGTACCTGGAAAACAACAAGTTCTGTCCTGTTTGTGAGGTTCAAGTTCACAAAACGAGACCGCTGTTAAACATCCGTTCGGACCAAACTTTGCAGGACATTGTATATAAACTTGTCCCTGGCCTTTATAAAAGTGAGTAGACTCTTAACTTTCCAAATAACATACGTAACTACTTTCATACGTAGATGAGATGAGCCTTAGGAGAGAGTTCTATGCGAAGCATAAAGATGCAGTGCCAGCCAATCCAGAGGACCGAGGAGAAACACTAGAAAAATTTGTCTACTCACCAGATGAGACAATTAGCTTATCGCTTGAGTACACTGCAGATTCAGCTTATAAAGACAAAGACCATGAGCTGGAGAACGTATTATATTATCAATTATCTTTTGCTGTATATAACGGATGGATTTTTGGGTAGGTCAATTCGCGAAGTCGTCGTTTTCTCAGATGTCCAGCAGCTGTAACCGTCGCCCTGTTGAAAAAACTCATCCGAGGCAAATTTGGACTTCAGCCTTCGCATCCGTTAGATTTAATCTTTGGTGAAGACCCATTAAGCGACGAGTACTCTCTGGTTGACATTGCGTACATCTATCTGTGGCGAAGGGTAAAGGAAAACTTTATTTTTATTTTACCCCGATGTCTATTTATTTAATTTTATGAAAACATTAAACAACAGTAACTGTACTAAATTGTGTACGTTCACTTTCTTCCAGAAAGGGCCGATGAACTTGAAGTACACGATTTACGAGATCGTCACTTCAAGTCCCGAAACACGTACGTGTGAAACGATCAAGTCAGAAAGTATAGAAATCGATTCCGTCATTGCCAAAAACAATAATGAAGAGAAAGACGCGGATACTGGTATCCAAATTTTGCCAAACAGAGATCCAGATCTGTCCCCCAAGAGCGTTCAGTGTAGTGTTCCAGCGAAAGCAATCGCCAGCGAATCAGACGTGGACAGTGCAACAGAACCATGGAAGGAAGTCCAGCTCAAAATCAGCGAGAGTGGCGTCATGAGCGTCCTAAACGTGGAAGTTTGTTTGCCGCCATCTTCTAATGCAAGTGATTCAGATGTGCTCGCCACAGTCCTCAGCTCCGGCAAGTCCAAAGACGTTCGATCCATCGAGGACGCGGGTGCCAACAGTGCGAAAGGCCACCGAGACACGAAGAAATCGACCAGTGGAAAAACTTCACTAGCTAGCCATAGCACAGAGTTAACCGGTAAGAAACCAGCTAACCACAGCACCGAGTTAACGGGTAGGAAACTAGCTCCATCGTCGTCGTCTGGAACCTTGAAACCTTCCAAGGCGCCATCCAAACCGGCCAACCTGTCTACGAGCCGAGCGGCTGCGACGAACCATGCCCCCCCCTCAGCGCCCACCTCGGTAGCTGTGAAAAGAACTTTCAGTGCCCTCGAAAGCAGCGCGCCATCTTCCTTGCCCATGACTTCCAGTTCGCCTCCCATTTCGCAACCCTCCGCTCCCAAGGCCCCCCGATTCTTTAAAGCGCGGAACGCCAACGCCCAGCCTCCGTCGAAACCGACGCACACCTACCAAAATACATTCTCATCCCTCGCAAAAAACAAAGACAAGAACAAAGCCAACAAAACGAACAAACTTCAAGCTGTCGAGGTAAGCAAAGTCGTCGAACCACCTTTGCTCCCCAAAGAACTGCGTCCAGTAACCACCCCCACCCCCTGTCAAGCCCCGACTTCTGCTACACATTCCCTCGCTCAAGAAGCAACTCCAGAAGTGAACGCAAATACTCCACGCCACACGTCAGGTGACCTATTGCCAAGCAAACCCAAGGACTTAGTTCTCACAGGTGGCAGAGAAACGCCATCCAAGAACGACAACGCGCTCGAAGCGAAAGACAAAGTCGGAGGGACATCTGCAACCAAGAAACTAAACCCACCACATGTCGAACTGGTCATTCCCAAAGTTCCGGAAGGGTTCCATCTATCCAGCACCCCGTGTCCTTTGGCGACCGAGTCGCCCACTTCCAAAACGGCTCGACCGCCCACGCCGCTGTATTCCAGCGCCAACCAGGGCTTGACGAAAGCCAGTATTGCCACCAGCCGAGCATCCAGCCCCTCGATCCCCAGGCCGTCATCGGCACCAGCCGTGCCCAAACCGGGCCAGCGGCGTCCCATGATCACACGCCCACTTACCCCGGGCCCCTTGAGCCTGACGACGAACGGCAAAAGCGCCAAACCGAGCGAGTCTTCGCTGGCCAGCGACAAACGCGGCGCCGAGCCGGCCAAAAGTGCGCAGTCACCTTTGAGTTCGCCTGTAGCTTTAAACTGTTCACCCTTGCTTCCTATCGCCCATGGGTGGTTGTCGCCGCCGTTGCCCGGCACGTCGCGGAGCAATCCGAACCTGAACAAACCACCGATGTCACCGTCTTTGGTGGCCCCGCAGTCGCCCTCCCATTTAAGCGCCCTGCAACAGCATCACGCCTTAACGCGGTCCACCTTAAGTTTTCTACCCCGTGGCCCTCTACCGGCCCATCTCTTCCCCAATTTTATCCATCCCCCGCACCTCCCTTACGTACCGTCCGCGTCGCATTTGCACCTGAGCCAAGCTTCCCTAAACTCGGTGGTCAAAATGGGCAACATGGGCGAAATGGCTGCTTGTTCCAACGTCTCCATGACGGTAGCTCCGCCCAGCAGTAGCGCCAACCAGACGTCGCCGAAAAGCGGCGCCAACGTCGCCGCCGCCAGCAGCGGGGCCAACTTGCTGCCCAATACCACTTCGGTGGCGTGGAGCGCCATCAGCCGGCCACAGGCCAGCCCCTCCCACTACAACCTCTCGTCCTTAATGGCCACGCCAGTCATGAGTTTGCCGGATCATTTGGGCCTCACGTCGTTCGCCAAGTCCCTCAATACAGCCCTGTTGTCACCGCTGTCCCGAGAGGCGCAAAACCAGCAACGGATTATGGAAGCTTTAACGGGGTCCTTGTTTAACTTTTCAGCAACGTACCCTGAACTGTTGCAGACCACTGGCGCCGCTGTAGCACTTCCCAAAGCCGACGCGAAGTTAAAGGCCACGCGGCCGTCGGATAACCTAGCGCCCAGACCGAGCATAACATCACCCTTAACGCATCCTTACTTCGGCTATGGATATCATTCTTCGCTGCCGCCTACTGTCAGTACTTTAGCCAACATTCGGTCGCACGATTTGCGGTCCACGACTTCTACCACGACACCGGTGACGTCCACCAAGCCGTTGGCCAGCCGGCGACCGCCACCTTTGGTTCCGTTAGCGAAAAAATCCCATTCGGCGACTACGGCGCACAAAGAGCATTTGGTCGGCCGCCAGGAGAACTCGTCGAGTAAGAGTTCGGGAGCTACGGTGTCGTCGCCGACAGTGTGCAAGGAGGAAAAAAATGCAGAGGACAAAGCAGGGGGTAGGGAGAATTCCGCGTTGGAGCTGGGCAGGGAATGTAAGACCGAAGAAAGTGACAGTGCCAAGCCAAGTCAAGCCGACGGTTCGGGAACGGAGGTTTCCGCAGGAGGAGTCTCAGAGAAGTCGGAAAGTGGAGTAAATGGAGAAGTCGCCAAGGATTCGGAAAAGGGTTCTGGTGCCGAGGACCTTTCTGGATGTAATGGGGCAGCTAGGGATGGGAATGCGGGGAAGATGCCTAAGTTACCGTTGAAGGAGGGGTCGACGGTTGAAACGAGTGTCGACTGATGGTGACATTTATTCATTATGTATTGATTTTTAAATAGCTGAAAATACCTATGCCTTAATCCAATACGTGTGGAAACCCGAAGAGCGTAGCTGCATTTTTTTTTTTTTTGTAAAACGACTATTGGAATGCTACGAATTTCATGAGCACGCATGTAATCTTACAGTGAAGATTGTATATAATGATTTGTGGACAGATCTGATTTGATATCGTGGCTACACATCATTTTTATTCCTAAACAGAAAACAGCGACCAGTTTTTCACGCATTTTCCTATACAATTTTGTCTTATTTATTTTTCGTTTCGGAATACGACGCTTTGGGTTTATAAAGCTGGGGTCTAGTCGGGAATTGTGTAAGGCTATTTTTTAACGAACCTTTTAGTGACGCTGTTGATGGGCATGTACGTGGACGAAACTTTTTTGCTAGTAAACAATGAAGGATACTTACTTTCGAATCACTGACTTTGTTAAAGGCTCAAAGTTCTTGACACACGCAGTTACTTTTTTTTATACAGTAACCAGCGGTATTAGTTATGTATGCTGACCACACAAGTAGTGTTAAAAAAATACGTATTAGAAACAGCGTTACATTTCGAATGAGAGAAGACCAAGGATGCAAAGCGCTTTAATTTTAGTTCAGACACATCAAAGCTGACGTGTCAGGTGCCGAAGAAATCTAAGCAAAATCTCAATGTAACTGAGCCTGTTTATAAATAACTGTTGGTCGTTATTGAGAAAATGTGCGATCTACCAAACTTATTTCATACCGGACGATTCTATAGTTCCAAAACGTTTTCGTGAAAGATAAATTGTACTGTATTAACTAAAAATTGAACCTATAAAAAAAGACTGGGATATGTAACGATGTTCATTCAATAATTCGACACATTTTTCGTATATTTCTCAATGCGAATTTTTTTCAGGTAGAAGTATATGTTGGCCTTAAAGGGTAGTACTATTTTTTGTTACTGAAGAAGTAGAAGTTCTAAGCGTTTCCAGCTTCATACAAGAATTTACGGATAGAGTAGAAACCTGACCTGGTTGAAACCTCCAAATGTTGGGAGAGTACGAGAAATGTAGGTCTCTTGTAAAAATGGTGGGATTGGGAACATTTTTTACCTCGTTAAAGTTATCAAAGTATTCTTCTTTCAAATTCGACGTGATTACGACAAAGATTTTTAAAAAATCCGAATTATATTACTCTTCTTAATGAATATTTTAAACCAATATTCCTGAGATCCATGAGGTGTCCCCATCTATGATGCCAGTTTCTAAATCAGGTAGTGTGAGACGTTGGAAGTCTAAAAATTCGAAGAAACACATACATATGAAGACTAAAAACGTGTTAGCTTTTCCTGACATCGCCGTTGGTTATTTGAGTATTATTTAAATTCGTGAATGTGTTACTATGAAGAAAGGTTCGGCAAACCTCTTTGCGGTTTTACGTTCACTTGACTCGCCGACAATTCAGATTGGAACGCTATATTCGCTCAAATTCGCAATGAAAACAAACGTGAATTTTATCTTTTTATATTGTCCTCCTGCAAATCTTTTATAACACAGCAAATGACAAAATCACACACTTCCTTGTTGCATGGAGAGCAATTTAGTGTTTTCACTATGTTTCAGCTCAGTAATTTACTGGGTATTTGGAGGGAGCTAAAGGAGATCATCCGGCGCATTTGACCGACGCGTTTATTTCAAGTTTTTATTCATTGTTTTTTTTTCGTATGCACAGACAGTATGTATAACAAATGCTAATGTTCAAGTCTCGTAGAACAAATGGACTTGAACTAAAATCCCTGAGGCGCACATATTTCTTCCCTTCGTTCACAAGTGGCAAAACTCCGCTTGAAAACACAATTCTAATAACATACAAAATGTCCCTTATAAGAAAGACTCCACAAAATGACTCAATAAAAGCCCATTGATCCGGACGTGGCATCGCGAACTTTTGGGAAACCGAAATTACGGTATGGTGCATTATTCGTATTGGCAACAGCGTGAGTTCCGTATTGGTGAAAAGCAGCTGTTTTCATTGACTCGATCGAAGAAGAGGTTCCGAAGTTTCCGAAAGGTTGTGGCGTTAAAAACATTTCGCTGTTTCCCATCATACTAGACAGGTACTCGCGATTAGAAATGTCTAAAAGAAACTTATATATTTTTTTTTACCTGTAACCTTCGGCACCGAAAGCATTAAAAGAACTGTGGGATCCCCAACTTGTCGTTGGTACGTCTTTGGCATGAAAATTATTCCAAGCATCTACGCCAGGGTGCAATACTGGCAAAGGATAGTCGGTCGTTGTGGACGCGAGAGGCGCACCTGTCGAGCCGGTAGCTGTCGTTGGCGTCGGAACCGAGGAAGCCAGCAAATTGAAAGATTGGGGTAATGTTCCGTGGTCTGTCATCGAAGGAAAGGTAGAAGCCGCATGCGAATGAGCACCATTGCTCATAGCCAGTCCGTGCGTTTGATTGATGAGATTGGAATTGGCCGGTACATGATTCATACTAGGTCTCTCCCAAGTGATTCTCTCTAACAAATGGAATGGTGCTATGTAATCGAAAGCTATTGTCTTTTAATCTCAGACATACCTGTTGGGATGGAGGTGTGCGATTCCGCTCCATACTGGGAAGCCAGTGGCGTTTGGTAGACTCCAGGAATAGAAAGTCCCCCAAAAGAATTCAGCTGCGTCGCTCCCATATGTTTTCGCCAACGGGCTCTCCGATTGCTGAACCAGACCTATTATAAGACATCGAGAGTCAGTATAAGAATCAGCATAACGTATCAGCGTATCGAGAAACTTGACCGGCCATAACTTACTTGTACTCGTGCTTCCGTAAGGCGGGTTCTCTGAGCGAGTTCTTCTCTGGTGTAAACGTCAGGGTATTGCGTGCGTTCGAAAGATCTCTCAAGCTCTTCCAGTTGCTCAGCTGTAAAGGTAGTGCGAGAACGTCGAGTTTTGCGCTTTAGGGGAATGCCTGGCTCAGAGTCAACATCAGAGTCATCATCGCTGCTACGCACTAGAGTAATATTGAAAACAACACATTTGAGTTAACCGTCTTACCACAATTGTGAAATATCGATAAGCTGGAAGGACAATACTAAAATTCGCCTTTAATTGTAGGAGTCGACAGCCTGTCGTGGTTGAACATATATTCTTTAAAAATGAGGCGATGAGGGTTGAAAATTTGATAAAACCTTCCGACAAGGAATTTGCTGATACCGCTGGTCGTTTGTTCCCTATGGTTGCTAATACGAAGAAGGTGCTGAGCGCATGCAAGCCCGGAACTAAGAAGCCCGTGTGTGGTCGTAGTGATTAATGAGGATTCCCTGTGGTCTAGGCCAACAGATCATCCTACTCCAATCCGAGGCCCCGTCATCACCGTCTAACATCAGTTCCGTCGTGTGTCCACGAATAGTTTGATGCATTCCTATATACGGAGCGTATCTTTTTCTCCTTTTTGTATAATTCTTGAAAAAAATATTTTGTTATGTTTGTATAACAAGTCACAATCGTTAATGATTAAATGAATTAACCTAGTCTTAAGTAGGAATTTGTGAATTTAACTGACTCATTGGTTTGCACTTTTCTTAAATCATTTTGAATGACTGTAATATTCAGAAGGGAAAAGCGTTGCTGGCAGTGTTTTCCGTGCCGATCTTGCGGGGTGTTAATAACAGAGCCTCTTAGGTGTGGCTTTTACGAGCCCTGAGCTTTCAATATGCATGACCAGAGTTGAGGCACGATTTGCTGCGCGGAAGCCCTAACACACGCATCTTATTCATCGACGAAACTGAGTTACTTGTACAAGCTAATATGCTGACGGTTGCTAGGGTATTATTTTGCAGTCAAGTTTCCCATACATCAGAACAAACGTGCAAGAACACCCGACAACGCATCAAAACCGGAATTCATCCATCAAGTTAACCTCACAATAAAGCTTAACACCAACAGATCTTAGAAAAATACAATTGCGAGTTATCTTGTACAAGCAGTGTTGAGCCGGAAATTTCTTTTATGGATATGACGAAAGCTTTGCGTTGGTGCCGCTTTTGTAGCTTGGGTTCTAATACGGAAGCTCTTTTTTCTATAAAATATTAAAAAAAAGCAGTAACTATTCTTGCTGCTTCATAAGTCTATAAAAGGGGTGGTAATAGTGCGGTCGCCGTAAAGCTTTTTCCCAGCCTTTTTAATGCCTAGCTTTTTAAGCGAGTTTCCACAATTGACTGAATACTTAGCTCACAAAAGATGATCCATTACACACCAGGCAAAAAGGGACGCTTTACACCACCAAAGGAAGATAGGATGTTATCCCTTGTACCGACGGACAAGAAAAGGCATGTTAGCTTTTCTTTAACTCTTGTACCCAGTCACAAAACGTTCCTACCTGTCTTTTGTGTAACCTGGCGCTTTACCCTCTCCCGAGAAATATTTCTCAAGCTTTCATCAAACATGATTAACCAAACAGCCCACTTGAGATACTTTGATTATCCGCTCACTTGGAGTGAGCCTCAGTATTACGTCGATGCTTACCTGCTAGAATTCCGTCAATGCTGTGATCGTGACGAAAGTCCGCAGCTCCGCCGTCGGGTTCGCCGCCTCTGCTGCGCAATACTTTGCTGATGGCTGACACGGATGGCGCGTTCTGCTTGTCGCATACTCCCTCCTGGGTATAAAGGAAGCACATAGAAACGTTAACTTGCGGAAGCTGACTCAAAAGAAGACGTTTCTACGCAGAAACATACCTTGATAAGCCTGTCCCGTAGCTCCCATGAAAATATGTTAGGATTTTCCTTGCGGTATTGTTCAATATATTTTTCCCAATCTCGGGTGGACGGAGTCGGGTAGTTGTCGGTTCTGGTTACTGCACTATCTGGCGTGTTGGCTGATCCGGATTCGGACGGTGACGAGCTACCTCCAGCAGTCTTCGAGCCTCCAATAACTCCAGGTCGAATCGAGCCGGTTTCTTGGTAGCGGTTCAAAATTTTGGACACACAGCCGTGTGAAACCCTTAGCTGACGCGAAATGACACAAGGCCGGACTCCCGAAGCGGCAAGTTCCACGATCTTCAAGCGAATATGATTTGGTAAAGGACGACCGTTGATGAAAACCCCTCCCAGCTGGTTGACTCGTCCTTGTCCTGCGTATTGGAAATCTACTATAATAATTTCTGTTGTTTTCTTTTCGTATGGCTCACTTTGTGCTTCCTTCCGTTCTACATTTTCTTGGCTATCTACTAATGGATATGGCGCACTCACTGACGTAGAAGAAAAGTTTCTTACCTTGGAAAGGATATCCGCCAAAAATCGGTCTAATCCCAAGTGTGTTGGACACTCCGAGATTTGAACTCATATTCAGAGTTGGAAATATCGAAGCACCGATAGACTACAATGAACTCATTGAACTTCACTTCGATCTTTTTGCACTACAGTTCTTTCGGTTGGGCAGAAACAAAATCACCTCGTTTATTTACGAAAATCTATAATGCCTCGTTATCGCGTACCAGACGCACTAGAAAATGTGAGGCCAATTCATTCGCTCCACAACCGGATCAGTTTGCTCTCGCTCTTAGAACTGCAACTGACAGTTGTTGCCACTTCGAGCGCTCGTTTGACACGCGACCCACACCATTAACACGAAGATTTCACCAATCAGCCCGACGCCGCCCTAGTCCCATTCCAAGGGGCGGTAACTTCACACTGGAATCTAACATGAAGCAAGCCCACCAGGTAAACTCCTCAAAAGTGTTCATAGCTCCTTGTGTACAGCTTGCAAATTATAACAATTATTTAGTAGCGAGTGACTTGAATGCGCGGAGCCCCGAAAATATTTTTTTGCCTTTTTTCTATATTTTTTAGTGTAAGATCCGTCAGCAAGGGGACTTGTTCAGCATTATCAAACTTATCAAGCATAGCCTCAACACGATTGGTGGTTGAACATCCTAATGGTCCCACCTTTTGCCGGTAAAACCGAAAGGTGGTCCTTGGCACAAGTCACGGATGGAATTTTGGAGACCTGCATGACTGAAGCGAGGAGATTTCACGTTTCGTTTTATGTAAACAAGTGGAGCGGACTTGTCTTGTAAAGCAAAACCTTGGACATACCCGTTTGGGTCTTGCTAATTACTAAATTGGCTAGTTTTGGAATCGCTTCGAACACAAAGAAACTTTGCCAAAGGAACGTGTTGTATGTAAGATTCCTGGCCTTTTGGGTATTGCATTACCGCTTACAAAAGCAAGACCCATCACACTTGCAGTCTTTTCAATGCGTGCGGAGTTCAATGCCAAGAAAGAAGAGGCCGTCGTTGTTGCCGTCTTTTTCTCGTATTTCTGCTTACATCCATCAACACCTATCAGAAGCTCCAAAGCTTATCAATAATTTAATAAGCCCAAACCTTGGTTGGTGGTCTTTGGCGCCCCACCCGGCGTAAGTTCGCCAGGCAGATTATCATCCGCGTATAACATGACCTGTAAATGAAATGAGCGCAGAGGGGGGCCCGAAAAAGGGACTAGGCTTCTAAAGTGCTCTATAGGGACCCTATTTATGTGCGTTTGCATATTATGCATTCGAGAAAGAAGCAAGGTGAACTTTGGGGAAATATGCAAAAGATGTGCGTGGTTAGCAAGAAACTGGTGTCATGCCATTGCAGGGTTCAAGCTTGCTCTATATACTAAGAACAAAAAAACACAACTAAGTTGTCCTCTCCGTTTACAGTCGTCTCGCCTTACGGAGAACCCGAATTTTGCGCTTACACAGCGTTTACCGTATGGCGCCGATGGAAAAGTTGTCAGCGTGTATGGCGCGTGGAAAAGGAAAGATATGTGGAACAGTGTGGTAAGTAATTTGCTTCCCGTGGAGACCATTTGTAAAAACCTTTACCGTGGTTATGTAAATGTGATTGAGCTTAATAGTTTCCCTCGAGAGCGTGAAAAAAGGAAGGCGGACCACTTTTTGTCTTGAAACGAAGTGAGCTAGCTTGGCAAGGAAATGCAATCTTGGAATGTGTGCGTTTCATGCTGTGGTTAAGTAATCTTGGTATACCATCCACAATTTTCTTTATTTCGCAGCACCCCGTAGAAATAGTTAAGGGGATTCACATCTCACAACTTTTATCACGTGGACTGATCAATTTGCGCAACATTCCCGAGTTAAGGTAGCAGGTACACGTATGGCATCCAAACAGAAGCCTGCGCCTTGGAGAATCGGGATCGTAAAATTTTTGCCGTGCCCTTCCATACATCACCAAGGGGAGGTAGTGGATGCCCAGTAGTCCATTTCGATAAGGGCAACATGCCTCGTAATTCATTAAGCTTTGGTAGAGATCTTGAGATTTCCCGGGGAAGTGAGAGGTTGCCATATGCTATGTTAATCAAAGATCCCCTTTGCACATCCGGAAGGGCGCAGCTATGAGATAATTCCGCACTGCCTTATTTTAAAAGTCAAGATCGATAAGTTTGCGTTCTAAGATTTCAAAGTTCGTTTTTCACACCTGTGGACGGCAGGGGGTTGGTAGGAGTCCAAAAAAGAGGGGGGCCTATTTCATTTCGCTTTTCAAGTTGAAGTGGTAGGGGGGCTAACCCATCCGAGAATAGAGCGAAAGTTTTATATTCAGTTAAATACCTCAGTAATTTTCTATATTATGTTCAATACAGCCCACCTTCTTTGCCCTTTTTCACACGGCGCCTGCCACCTTAGCCTATACACAAAAACGACCAGCTGCACTTTTCATACTTTCAGGGTGTTCGAACATTCCAGCACCGGACTCGCTGGTCTCTATTTGTGAAAAGTGAATCATTAGCAATAAAGACCCCTCGGTAGGCTGTAAAAACATAATAGACCATTTTGGGGGGTTGAATTTATGGATATAAGTACTGTACGACATAAAAAAGGCATTCATAAATTAATGGACGAAATTCGAAAATTAAATCCAAACGACCCAAATTTGGATTCGCTCTAAAATTGTTCGTAACGTCTTGACGATTTTTTATTGGATAGTCCAAAATCACAAAGGTGAGTTAAGTTGGTGTTAAATAAGGGTTAACAGTGTGCATTGCAAAACTGACGTATGCAAACGGACCAAATAACGTGGACTAAAATACTCACAGATACTCATTACTGAACTAAAAATATGAAGCTTTAAATAGGGGCCTTAGTCGATGTTTTTCGTGGGCGAATTAGTGCTCTTTTGCTACTGAATGAACGAGTTAGATTGACGGTATTGCTAGTTATTTGAGGTGAATAAAGTATAATAGAAACCCTGAAGGTAAACATTGCACTTGATGAAAGATTCTGTACGATTATCATGCGCAAAGGCCACTTTCCTTAGAAATTTTTCGAGTTTTGTTGTGAGTGTACCAGAAAACCTTTTTGGTGAAACAGTCTATATTGGTGTATTGCACGTCAGTTGCAATTTCTGTAGATTGTCTCGAAAGTATTAATTCGCATTAAGATTACGCGCGTGTGTATTTAAGAGACTTCTAATTCTTAGCCATGTAATCGAGTAGAGGCAAATTAGACCTTAATAAAATTCCGTCGATTAGCAAGCGAAGACACAATTTGAACATCGTTTCACACAACGATAATAGTCTTTTAAACATATGTCGAATAATTTGGCTCAAATGGGATTGATGATGAATCAAGACGTTGTGAATGGACTGGGAAGAGCAAAACTTTACTGCTAAGCCTGACGGGCAGCATTGATGTCTCTTCTGCGTCACGATAAAACGCGTAATACAATGTTCGAATAATTCTACACAAGACTGCGCAGACTTACAAGTTACAAGAGACTTTCTCTACACTTGCAAAGTGTTTTCTTTATTTTTCAGTAATATTTAAGAGTTTTCTCAGTAATATTTCTGAACAAGAGGTTCTTTCCCGATGAGAATTTTCGTGCCGTTCCCAGTCTCACATGATGAGCTAATTTCTATGCTAATATTTCCTGCTTCCTACAGATAATCACGGTATTCAGTAATAGTACTAAGGTACTACCGAGAATTATATTTTGCAATCGAAGGGCGGCTTCCACATCTCAAGGATTCAACCTGCCTGACGAAATTTGGTGAATAAATGTATCCTATTTATTAAATGCACGCTCTTCTCTGTTTATTGGTATCCAGCGCCCCTAGCTTATGTATTATGCACTCAGTTATGTAAGTGCATAAACACACACACATGAGAAGTAAAAGACGTTTTCCCTTTCAAGATTAGTGTATTTATCGATGACATTTTAGTGAATTGCAACTACAACCAAGTGCTTATTCTGAAGGCGTTGTTGTACGTAATGTACTTTCAGTTTCAACAGTGAAGAAACCTTCCTTTGACGATGGCGGAATGGTCAATTAACAGCAATTATAACAGGCGGCTACACTGAAAAGCGGGGAAGGCTTTGTTGTCATTCATAGTAAGCTGGGATGCAATTGTAAAGGATACAGTCAACGCATTGCTTGCTTGCGTATCCTGCCCAATTTACTTTTAGACTTGCGTACATGCGCGAAGAAGGTGTGTATACAATGCTTAGACAAAAGAGCAGCTACGCTCTCTAAAAGCCACTGTAAGTTTTGTTACCCGTTTCAAATTTGTTGCGCTAAACTTGACTTGAATCTTTTGTTATCCAGTGACTCCCCGGTATTTATGAAGTCGAACGGAAAACTTACTTAGAAGTCACTGCGTGCCGTTCATTTTTTGGATAGCGTAGAAAAAGCACACCGTGATTGATACCTCGCTGCGAAGCTAATAAAGCAACAAATATGTTGTAATATCAATCAGAAGAGAATATTACATAGGAACAGAGAAGGAAGATATTGCATGGTAGGAAAATCCGTGCAGGAGAGTGAAAACTCATACATGTAAAGCATCCATAAGAGCTTCTTATTTAACTCCTGATCGTTTTGAGTTTAGTTAGCATATCAATGGTTACCTGCGTTTTTAATGTTCGCATAAACACGAAATCGCCATAGCTTTCGCTATGGTCGTTTTCGGACCCTGTGAAAATGACTGGTTCGAACTCTTTCAAGGAGTATCCATTGACGAATACTTTCGTTTTTTATGTAGAGGCCCAGGAGCTGTTAAAACCCTAAACACGGTTAAAGCAAAAAGAAAAAAAAGAAGAAGCAGCCGGTGTTGGTGGCATGCTGGACATCGTCTTGAATAGGAGATCCATAATTAGGAAACCGCAAACCCATTGTCGGCAAAGACTTTAGGTAGTTTTAACACCAGGGGTACCTTGTTAAAACGACCCTCGTTATAAGTGAAGTTACAAGGTCCTCACACAGAAAGTCTTTCTACCTGGGAATTTCGGGCTCCGTTATCTGGTTTCTTGGTCGTGGGCTGTATTTTTTTTTGTTTTTATGTTGACACAAGACATATAGCACTTGGCTGCAGATTGCCTTGTAACCACTAAGAGAAATTTCCCTTGATTAATTATACCATTATAGGAGGCAAGTTTACAGGCTGGCCGCGTAAAATCTGTTTGGGTGTCCTAGGCATCACACACAACCTATCAGCCGGATATCCTTTGCCGTGCTCTACCAGGTTCCTTAGCAGGTCACAATGGACGGGGAAAACTTCCCGTAAGGTGTTGAGCGGTTGCCGCCCCTTTTGTCACCTGAATCTCAGTCGGTGGTCTCGTTCCGACACTTTGTGACTGGCTTTGACTTTTGTGATTCGGGTCTTGACCGCCTCTCATCGACTTCTTGTACAGTCATTATGTGACAATGGGGGGTCGAGGGGGATTTCCACATTCAGTCCCCCCATGTATCCCACCTACTGCATCGAGACCTCCCCGGTGCTTGTCCATACAGAACATAGGGTCAGTCCTTTTCCCCTGTGAATGGCTAAAATTCTTAGCGATCGGTGAGAAAAAAAAGCTCCAAAGTGCGTGCGCGTGTTTCAAACGTTGCGAAGTCCCCACAGGTTTTTCGATTCCCACTTCCTTTCCCATTTCTGTACGCGGGGCACAGATTCGTAACTTCGCACTCGGCCCCTCTTTTGTATTCTCGTAGAGTCTCAAGTCGTCTTGGAAATTGATTTGGCAAGGAGGGAGGTTCTGGAGTTGTGTTTTAAGGAAATATTATTTACGAGTTGTTTCTAACCGTATTTCCATAAATCCCGGTTAAGATTTTTGCGTCATCTGGGAGATCCAACAATCCAATCCGTCGTTACTGGCGACCCAGCTTGATGCCACGCACAGCTTCTCAGGTCTCCGCGGGGTTCGACACCTCGCTCTGGACGCCCTACAGATTTCACATCGCAGGGTGTCTGACCAAGTGTTGGGGGGCGAGATCTGGAATGCGCATATCTGTAAAAGGGCTCTGCCAGCTACGTAAGTTCACCTTGTTTCAGGGAAAAGGGCTGCAACAACTGAAATAGAATCTATTAGGCCTAGCTACTCGACACATTGTAAAATGCGATTGTCCCCTTAGTCAAAAATCTCCATCCCAGTTAAATTCTTCTTATTATTAATTTTCTGCTAATTTTCGTCAAGAACTCGTAATAAAAAAATAATAAAAAAATAAATTAGATACTGTTTTGTAATTTTTTTCTTACATAGAAATGACCAAGTTATACTTTTTTATAAATATATTTTGTTCACATTTACTAGGGGTGAAATGCTAACATTTGGGCGAAGCTTCTCGAGTACTAATAACAAAAGGTACAAACAACAATGGCATGAAAGAGGTAATGAGACGCATTTGAAAAGAGCACTGGCTTAACACTGTTGATCTGCTGTGCGACCTTATGAATTTTCTTGCTACTTATGCTAAAAGTGTAGTGTATATGCATGGCCCCCCCGTTTGAATCCTTAGTCTGTTTTTACAAAAAGGGCCGTGGTTAATTCTCGCTGTTATATACACATTTCCGTGTGTCATCCATCTTACTTGGGCAGCACATCAACGTTAGGCAGAAAACGCGGGAGTCGAAAAATCAAGGAAGGAAACTTTACCCATTAAGGTCAAGATTTACGGCTGCGCGTTGAAAGTGCGGGGATAGGGAAAAAGTGCTTAAAACCTAACCATTGAAAAACTGTTCTTTTTATGGGGAAGGTTGAACGGCATTTACGCCATAATAACACTATGAATAAGTAGCGCACAGTAAAAAAGTAAGACTGGAGCTTTGCACGCAAAGTTTAATGGCGTCTTTCCTTGGGAAAGTTGAGCCGAAAATAAGGGAAGAATGGTTGACAGTAGAACTGTACGCTGAAACGATCTACTCTAAAGTAATTTATATAATTTGGTTTTCAAGTTTCTATTATCCGAGAACGTTGGGTGAAGTACTTAGGCGGAATGGTTGTTACTGCCCATTGTTAAAGAAAACACCTTGTTAGCGAACAAATCTTCTACTCTTTAAGTTGTTCACTGTGGAAGTCTATACTTTGAAAACAGTTTGCAATAAAAATTAAAGTAAGAAAATATAAAATAAAACGAAAGTAATATAAACACGAATAAAATTCAAAGAATAAAAATAAGAAATAGGAAAAATCCCTTTGCTTTCAGAACTGAATTTCTGTAGAAAACTTTTATACAAGGCCGAAATTTTCTACTAAAACATGGCTAAGCAATGCCGAATATTCCCTCGATACTTTATTGGAAACTGAGCTTGGCGTAGATTGACAGTACTGTACAAAATATAGAAAATTGGGTATTTTCCGTGTTACTAATTTAGTCGATACTCTTCTTGCGAGGAATGTGGTAAAATTTATCAAGGATATTGTGTATTTGACTGGAAGTGGTTACAGGAAGTCGATTTTAGCCAAGTAATGCTTTTAAGCGGTCTCTAGTACCTAGTAAGGAAAAAAAATCCTTCGAAATTCTGCTAACATATGTGAAGGAACCTTGATCGGAAATGGTTGCGTGGGCTGTTCGTCTACACAAGGCTCAGAACTGAGTTCCAAAATTCTTGGAGGCCCCCATGGCCCATAAGGTCGCTGCCTGGGTGGCCATGTTTTTCACCTGGGACCTGACTTCACGCGTCCTCGTTGGGGAGTCCCGGGCGTAGGTGGCAGGGTGCCTCGTTGCCTTTCACATGCATATCACCTCCTGCGTCGAAATTCTGACCAACGTAGCACTAAGACTGGAAAACCTCACTTTTTTGGTGCGTTTGGTGTAAGAATGGGATCCTAAGTCGTGTCTCTATCATGAATTGAATTGCCATTCAAGTACTCAGCGGAAGTTACACTGTCCTGCTGAAAGAATACATATGAGACGATTTTTCTAACAACACAGGATGCAGATTTAATTGTCAAAACATGTCTCGAACATAAAACAGTGTAGGTGGGCAAATTGTGCGAACGATGCCGTGTGTATATCCATTAAACTGCGAGTAGTAAGCGTAATGAATAATTCAACTTCTCCTTGATTGCACGCCGTATTTTTTCCTTTTTTGCGAATGAAATGTAATTACACTTGTAAGGTAAAAATTAAAGCTAGCTTAGCATGCAAACGGTGATGTTCTCGTTGTGGGGCCCAGCAGATCCGTGAACCACACCGAAAACGATGATGAAGTGGCTCGTTGGAGATGATGCCACTCGGCCCACGATTTACACAACGTTCTTGGGACAAAACGGGGAAAGGCCACCGATTTGCAAAGAGAGGCCAACAACAGGGCCCCAACTAGCTCATGTTAAGTTATGGTTTGGTTCGAGCCATCCCATTCACCCTTTCTACAGAGGATGACTTTTCAATAGTGCAGTTAAAGGTTTTTCTTGACTATTTTACCATAGTATTGGCTTCCATTCAATTGTGGATACTCCGGCCCAACGTGTTAGACCACGGCGGTGCCTCAGTCGGGAGAAGAACCCTCCCATTCAAACACTTCATCCTTTTAAGCGGCTTCACTGGTCTATCATAAAACTTGTTCAATGACGGCGGCTTCTTTTTGGAATAAGATTCCGAATCAATGTCTAACAAGGCAGCGATATTTAGCGTCTCTACCGAATGCTGTATATAACAATTAGGTCTACCAAACTGACTGGGAAGTTTTTTTTTCAATTCCCCTTTTTACTATTCACCCACAGTTAGCAACAACAAGAAAAAATATATTATTGCCTATAAACTCTCCAAATGCCGGTGCTGATTCTCAGCATATGGTACTGCACTAAGTGAAATTTCTGAGCGAGGCAGCACTCGTCGGTTTTGGCTGGTGTGGCTTGGCTGATAGTTGGATTGGAAAAGCTCACCTTTTTGTGTGCGTCTTTTACAGATTCATCCCTCGGATTTTTCCCTTTTTCAATGAAAACTGCGCGGGCCTTATTGGATCGTGTATGGAGTGGAGCACAGAGGGGCTTCACGGATGCCAAGGACCGTTAATCGATTCGCTCCTTGCAGATGTGAACGTGTAAAAGGCATATAGGGAATTCGAGCCCTCTGTACTCCTTTTGGCTGGTGATCTTCGCACATTGCCTATTTATTAGCCCTACACCGTTAGGAGCATGGAGAAATGAACAACGCACGTTCGCCTGTTGTTCGAGCATTCGATAAGGCTTTCTGCACTGCGTTTTGTCGCATATTGTCAGCTCACTTTCTGAACAACCCAAGCCCGTTCTGCTAGACTGCGATGCGCCGTGCAAAATGATTTAAGCCTCATCAGACAACGTGGCGACATAAATGTCAATATCAACTAATTTGCTATCACTGTAGCTGTTGCTTTTTGTAAGAGAGAAAGACGCTGGTTGCTAACACGTAAAATTCTCTCCAACTCATTCTAATCACTAGTCAATTTAAATAATTTTCTTTTGTACGAACATTTACATGTGCAGAGAACGTTTTCCTTACACTTTTCTAGTATTTTACTTAATTGCTGTAATCTCGTGCCGTCTGATATCTTATTCAGGCGTTTTTAATGTTCCTGAAATATTCGCTTATTTTGAAAATGTTTATCCTTCGTAATTGTTTCCTCTTGTAGTAATATCAGCCAGCTCACTTCCTGTCCGAACAATCTGCACTCCGTGTTTTACACGCGTGTCTATTAGGGGAGATAGAGATACTTTCTTGGAGCAGTCGATCAAGGAGAGTTGGCCCGCAGTGTGCTCGCCTGTTGCAGGCCATGAGGCACAAACAGGCCCAGCCGGTGCCCGTCTTTAGCGGAAAGAAAAAGTGGAAAGTAGCTAGAAAATGGGAGGACGTCAATCAAGGATAGGCCAGTTTCACAACAGTTAATAGAAAAAATGGGAAAGTCTAAAGGTGAAAAAGTTGTAAATTAACAGCCTTCCTTCCCTGTCAATAATTCTTTTGTATCTGACCGGTAGTCTTATTACTGCTAGGCATGAATCAAAGCTTCGTGCATTTAAGTCCCGGTCAATCTCAGTTGTACCTCTAAAGTATTTTAAATACTAACGAATCGGGTTGAATTTTTGTGCCACATTCTGACGACTTAGTTCAAATCATACGATAAGTCTTCTAAGAAGTATAAAAAAGAAGAGTTGAATGAAGGGTGTTTTGTATTATAAATATCCCGGCAGAAACTTAGCTTAAAGTAATGGAGTATTTTGCTACACTCCTGCCAATGCTGCTCGCAGATCGTGAACCGCATAAAGGAGAGTGATAACCATTCAAAAGCTGATGAGCGTTTAATGACTTTGGAATCATTCTTCGTGGTAATCTAATCATTGTCCGAGAAGTTAATCTCTTAGACGTGTTCCTGAAGATTTAATTGTAACGTTGGATAAAAGGTATTTGACGACTCCTCCGGCGGAAATCTCCAAACGTCCAGGATTGAGTACCAAACAATTGGACTTTGTCTGTGATCATCAGCAAATTATGACTGCTTTCATGAGTAATTTTTATATAAAAGAACTGTAGGCATCAGGAACATTAATAAAGAGGAATGTGTTTGTAGTACTAAACTGCAGTTGATGAAATTAAACTTCTCTTTGTTCGTATCAAGAGTTGTAATTCATTGCATTATAGGGTCAATGTGTGTTTTACTTGTCAGCGTAAAAAAAGCTTTATGTACTTCTGGACACGGAAGGTAACGCGAGTGCACCGAGTGGAACTGACAAGTTTTCATGGGTATCGTATTGGTCCTTGGTGGTAGACGGGAAAGAGTCTAGGAATTGTGCCTCAGATTGAACCGAGTTAAGGATAGTTAATGTCTCGATTCGGTCTTGGTAGCGGAGACCGAGTCGTCCATGAGTGCCGTGTCAGATGCGTAGCGGAGTTGCATATCCGAACAATTGTTATCTTATTGGTCGTCATGTTCGTGCTGGAGACGACACAAGAGGCGTGCAAAGTTCCAGGTAAAACGCATTAACACGCCAAGTTCTACGCTTATTTCTTCCGAACAGACACGTAGTTCACAGCGAAGACATTTTAAACAAACAAAAAAAATTGGGACTTCGGAAACGGCGGAAATATTTTATTACACAAATATGGAATATTACACCTCAAAAAAATACAGCCGAATCCTAGTAAAAATATACCCGAATTCCGCATTTCATTACAAGTCAAAATAGAACCTAAACGAGATCAGACCGCGATGTACTGCAGAAACTTTAAAGGATGAAAAGAATATCGCAAAAAAAATACCGTCGGTACTCTGCGTCAGCCAACAGCGAGCTCAAGGAATGTTTTGACAGAATTTAGTGAGAAAAAAATTTAAGCTTGCTACGCACACTTCGGATCTTGTGATCAATATCGTCGTGGCATAAGATGTGCAGTGTATATTTTGCTTCGCTTTTTTTCAATTAACGATCAATGATGGTTTTCTCCAAGTCGTCATCTTCTCTTTGTCCCAGCGAGTATAGCCAACTGGATGATTAACATTTGCGTTTAACGCTCGGTAGTGTGTGAAGGGAAGCTGGTCGCACATTAAGGAGGAAAAGGTTTCAATGAAACGGTCGTTGTCAAGCTGCACCAACCGAAGCTGGCTTGCTTGTACGACAAAAGTCTAAAGGGCTGTTCGCTTTTCGTTTCGCTTCACGGAAATTAGTGTGACTTTAGCGGTCGTGGCACTGAGCTCCAGATGACGTATGGGCTGAAGCCACGACGATCTGTATACAACGCATTTATATTTACCACCCTTCATGTATTGGAGCTTCTGATCCTGCTGGAGCCCCAATAGTGTTTTCAACACAATCACCCGTCTTAAACGTCCCCTTTTTCGGAACTCGACGGGAATATCTTTTCAGACGCGTGCTACGCATGTTATGGACTCAAAAGACAACGACGCTCATGAGTTGAGCAGCTGGCTTGCAGCTTCTACTTATTCTCTGTCACTTAGGACGAAAAAGTCCCAGTGCAGTTTTGCTTTTACAGAAGCGATAGAAAAATCGTGAGTATGCGCATTAGACCGAATTGTTAATTAGTTGGTAACACATTCGTTGGTTTCTCTCTGCGTCTCAATGGAGGACAACTGCATTCATTACTTATCTGCTGTTGATGCTCCGAGGCGCTGCCTTGGCCAAATTGATTAGCCCCAAAGTCCTGTTAGATCGTACGACTCGGCCGATCTTTTCATCTTTGATTAGGTTCGAGTGATTTATATGTTGGAGTGAGGCCTTTTATTCTCTTAACACATTCGTTGCTTGTGCTGGAGGTACAAATTAAGGTCCATCAGGAAGACACAGGTAGGGATCGTTTAAGTCAAGCAAGAAAGTCATCATTTCCTTTCGTACGATCATTTTTCTTGTTCCGTCGTAATACGACAGGGAAATGCGGCGCTGTTGGCCGCCACCCACATTTCCAAGTATTTTTTTCTATCACACTGTTGAAGTACAGCCTTATCAGAACTCGAAAATGGTGATGGTCCGAGCCTCTTACCTGTATCGGACTCGAAAGCAGGTATCGACAGCTTATAGAGATAAGAGATAAAAGAGTCTCAATGAAAATGGTTCTGGCACGGGTCGAAGACGTCAGAGTTGATCGTGGGAGGGCAACGATCATTTGTTACCCATCAGCCGACCGCCTGACTTCACCGAGTCTGTAACTGTAGAGTCATCAGCGATGTACTATGTATCTGGACAACGGGCTGAACCTAACCGCCTCGTTCCGAGTCATCATTGAGTATTGGGAAATTCGGATGAATAAATCGTGGAGATGCATTTTGAGAAGCAATGTATTCGTAAAGCTTTTGGCACCAAAAAATTGTAAACCGTACAAATCGTTGTAACAGTACATTTGTCATCACATTAAATTAAGGTAATTTGTCATCCAAATTGTTTCTAATCTGAATTTTTTTTAACAAAGATCGTATCAACAGAAACCGCTAGATTCATGCGATTTGACCGTAGTACGGATAACCAGACTTCGCTTCGGATGGAGAATGAGGATTGAAGTTGAGATGAGAATGCGGAGTTACGTAGGAACTGGCATCATGCCCAAACATACTAAAGAAAAAGGAAAGTCGTATTTGCATTTCTATTCGAAAAATTTGATTACTAGGTTGAAAATCATTTGCTTCTTTACCTATAGGAGTCAGCTATGGAAGCCGAAGACCACGACTGAGGCTCTGACACCGGTTTGACGCCGCCTGAATGATTCCTCCACTGATTGGTCAAGGAGGAAGGATTCAACATAGGAGGGTAGGGTTGGAACTGACAAGTATTGGTAGGAACAGACGCCATAGACGTTGCTGTAGGAGCCATACTGAAGGAAGTCATGGCTACTGCGCCATGCGCAGGTTCCTGGTGGAAACTTGAGGCACCGTAGGCACTATAGTTCAGAGACGGGTAGGAAGCTTGCCAAGCCTGGGTATTGCCCACATCTACGAGTTTTACATCATCATCAGTAATTTCTTAAAACATACACTTTTTTATACTTTCGTCATCAGGAAACATTTTAGCTTTAAATTTCATTTGTCTTACTTGAAGCAGAAGGGAATCCGCCACGTTCAATGGGCACTGATGGTGAGGGAGGCATGGTGGAAATTGCTGGCATGTGGTAAGAGGGACTGGAGCCGTACGTGTTGCTTTGAAGTCCTACCGTAACGCTTCCGTATTGCTGTCCGGTGATATGTTTTCGCAGACGAGCTCGCCGGTTGGAGAACCATACCTGGACTCGAGCTTCGGTCAGCTTAGTCCTTCACAAAGAAATCGCCTCTTTAAACCCCGTTCATAACACCATCAAAAAGGAATCTGAAACTTCAAGCTTACTTTTGCGCAAGCTCCTCACGAGTGTAAACGTCAGGGTACTGCGTGCGTTCAAAGGATCGTTCCAACTCGGCTAATTGCTCGGCAGAAAAGGTGGTTCTGGATCGACGTGTTTTACGTTTTAAAGGAATTCCTGGCTCGGAGTCGACGTCAGATTCGTCTTCGGTTGTAGATTGACCTATAAAATGAAACAGAGCGTTGTAAACCGGTGCGCTTTTAGGTCTCGGGGAGGAGGGATTTTCTGTTTGTCTTTCTAAGTTGGTTGAATGTGTACAATATGCTAAATTGTTTGCTGTAGCTCCGCAAAGCCAAGAAAGTAAGGCAAAGTCGGCTTCCTTGTACGAATGCGGCTCCTTTTTACTCACATAAGCCGGAGAAAAAGACGGCTCTTAAATCACACCTGATACCAGTCGTGTCCGCGCTAAGGAGTCGGTGATAAAGAAGCCTCCGGCTTGGGTAAATGACGACAAGGTAAAAGAAGCCGCCTGTGTTGGACGGAACTCACCAGCGTCTGATATCATTAGCGAAAGCTATGCTTTTGCGCTGGATCTCCCGAAAAAGCGGGAAGAAGGCAAACCTCTGGCTCTTTAGGATGTTGCTAGTGTGCACGTTGGCTAGCTTACAAAACTGTTGACGAAAGGCTTTTGACTTGAACCGGTGTCTTTAAAGTTTCTCTTTAACATGGCAGCAGCGGCATTTGCGGACTTAGCAAACCAGAGAAGAGCTCGAAAAACCTCTCACTTAACTATGCACCACGTGTCTAGGTAATGCATGTTTGGGATACAGAAACGTTCTGTGTTGCCCGTTTCCTTTGTTGCGGTACCTCTATTACTGTCATTTATAGCGCAGCTCTTGTGTAGGAGCGGCCTTTCGCGTAACAAGCGGTACGCTTTCCAAACCCCTCAAATTACGATCATGTTACCAGTACGATTACTTTATTAGGGAAATTCTGGGTAATTCATATGACGACATTTTTCCTCAACAGTGTCTCATCATTTCCCCCGTATTTCTGTTAATTGCTATTTGCCAAGTTTGCTAGTTGTCTCGGGATGTTACCGATTTTGATTTCAATTTCAGTGGCGCCAGAAAAACATTGTACTTAAAAAACAAACAATAACACCAAACTGAAGATGTCAAACTTTTTGCCCTTTAAAAATAATAAAGTAATATAAATATAATCTTTTGATTCTTTGTAATGAAAATTCTAAAGAAATTGTAATACCAAACCGAAGATACCAAACTTTTTTGCCTTTTTTAAAATTAATTTTGTAATAAAGTTAGGGTTTGGGGCTAGAACTAGAGAGGAACAGTTTTTTTTATACGAAACACGCTATGCAAATTTTTAAAGGATACAGGGATAGCCGATTTTATCTAATCACGGGATGGAAGGAAATTGCAATGATAGTACGTCAAAATAGGGACAAAAGGAAAGCCGAAGACGTTGATACGTCGATGATTCGACGTCTTACGTCTTTAAAAAATTTTAATAAAATAGTATAAATGAAAACTTCTGAGCTTGTACTTTGGCTTTTATTTTCTGAATTCCTGACATTTAAATTCCAAGCGTACGTAAATCCGTGCGTAAATTAAATGTTAAATCTCAAGCATGGACGTTGTTACCCTTCATGGCTTGTGGGCTCTGGTGCACCAAAGTTCGATCTCGTGTTATCACTTCACTTATCTGGCTCGTTAAAGACTACGGGTGATTGGCAGCAGGGAGCACGATTTCAACCCCAAGCCAAATTGATTATGCGTGTGTCAAAAAGGCGAAAAAACAAGGCTTTATCTTAACTCCGTAGAAAACGTTCTTTTAGCAGGCCTGCAAGTCTTAAGGTGCTTTTGCTATGCAGGTGTGCGGGCTGAATCATGGTCTCTGCGGGACGTCACCAAGCTTCACACCTACGGTGTTCTGAGAGCTACAGGTGAGATATGGGCCGCGGCCCATCTACAGAAAGTAGCTGGGGTTTGATTTTTTTTTACAAAATCCTTTTTATTGATAATTTGTGTCTTCAGCTTCACCGTAAATCAGGGCTCGCTTTTTCATTTTTATGGGAGCGTGATATACATGAATGCCTTATTACCTGCTAAGATTCCGTCTATGCTGTGGTCGTGGCGAGATTCGTGTCCCGCGTCTTCGGCATGGCGAAGCATCTTGCTAATGGTAGAAACCGGAGGCGCGTTGTGTTTATTGCAATAATTTTCCTAAAAACATGAGCTGTTAACTACAAAATTCTAGTATAATAAATTCAAAATTAAAACGGTGTTGCAAGGGAAATACCTTAATAAGTCGCTCGCGAATCTCCCATGAGAAGATATTGGGATTTTCTTTTCGGTATTGTTCAACAACCCGCTGCCAGTCTCTTACGATGGGATTGGAATCTACTGGTGATTCTTTTGCGACAACACTCACTGATTCTTTGCTGACTACTGGTCCTGTATCATTCGTTTGCTGGTGATTAGGAAGAGCTTTTGATCCGCCAATGATGCCCGGACGGATGGACCCGGTTTCTTGGTAGCGATTCAAAATTTTGGACACACAGCCATGGGAAACCCGCAATTGTCGAGAGATGACACACGGACGAACTCCAGATGCAGCTAATTCCACAATCTTCAAGCGAATATGGTTCGGAAGCGGACGGCCATTGATAAAAACCCCTCCGAGTTGATTAACGCGGCCCTGACCTGCGAGCAATGAGACGTTTTTATTTAAAATTAGGTGGCAACTATAAATTTGAAAACTGGTGTATATTTATTATATACCAGACGCATTTTTGTGTATTATCCCTACGAATTCTCACTAATTGACCCCAAAAATTCCTTATTAGAAAGAAAGCGAACACATTATATCTTATTGGCGGTGGTAGTCATTAAAGGAGTAGGCAGGTTAAGACAAGGGTAAATTTGTGGCCTATCACTATGCCTCGTAGCCCGCCGTCGGCTTCCAAGTGCCCTGTAATTAAGGCTTTTTAATCATTCAGCCGAACCGAGGATCTAAAACAAGACGATCCTGAAACGATCCTCCTACCAAATTAGCCTCTGTTGTGGTCTTGATTTGTGGCCAATCCTTGCAAATAACTCACACTAATGGGTACACTATTTGTTAGGTTGTTCGACCTCAGTAATTTTATAATTTCGAGGAATATTTTTTTAAACAAATCTTACCTTGGAACGGGTAGCCAGAAAAGAAGTGCGGAACGTTTAGTGTCGACACAGCCATTGTTTCTAGGAATGTTTGACTCATGCAAAACTGTCACTAAACCACGTTGGGGCCACAGAAACAGTTCTTAGCCAATATTCGCATACAACTGCACAGAAAATCCGACTTGACTCGATCAGCCTACGAGGTGAACTGGCTCACTAAACACGAAACAACTTTGGGTTCCTATTTCTAGCCGTTGCAGAAAGCCCTGTGAAGGTGTAACGAGATGGTTCTTCGTAAAGGTTCCACTTAGGACTGGACCTCCTAAGAAAGTGCTTGCGCCCTTTTTGCACCTGTGTGTACCACGATAGAATGCCTAGGATGCCCTTCACTACGGTCCGGGCGCGACCACACAGCGAAGCTATTTTCCATTCCTATTGGCCTTTCCCTCGTGGTGACTACTCCTGTTTGAGAAGTAGGGAAGCCAAAGCACTCCTTGAGCTCTCATATCCAAGCGTATTTGCGGCTAATAAGAAGGTGGGGGTCTTGGCTTTAGTGATCGGTCAAGGGTTTTGAACTGCACTGAGCGCTCAAGCACCCATGTTATTGTCAAGTGCCAGATCAGAATTCTTTGACTCGGTTCATCGTGTGATGAATTCTCACTTATACCTGAAATGTGGAGAGGGAATGGCGACCCAATCGTAGAGTACCAAGCTAACGTGCGTCGTATAGAAGCTCGTGATTGAAATCCTTTAACATGTTAACACAAACGAAAGTAGCCCGTGGAATGAAAAAGTGGTTAGTCACGCAAGCTTGTTACTTAAATCTTTTACGGTCCAATGACACGTTGTGTATACCTATTCACTACTGAACAGTTTGGAAGAAAAAACAACAACAATAGGACCATGCATACGCATGCTTATTTTTCTAGTATTGTTGTTACTAATGGAAAGCCAAAACAACCAAAGAAAGTATATGTGGTGGCAATTATTAGGTTGAGACAGCCCCTCTTTTTGCGGCTTTCATTAGCGTGTAAATGGGACTCATCATCGGCACGGCGACCGGACCTTTTGAATTGGGAACCTCCTCCTATACACCGGTATCGTACCAAGGGATTCTGAGGGATATACGTACGGTATTTGACTCTTCTGAGCGTGCACCTCTTTCTTTGAATTTGGCCCTCTTGAGAACTTGGGGAATCTCTTACAACAACGGCGGTGGTCTTGCCTTCTCAAAAGACTCGGCGGCGTCTTTGAAGTGAACGGGACAGGTTTGCCATTGGTGGGCCAGGTGTGATGAACGGGCTGGAGAAGGCGTTCCACGCCCTAGCTGACATCAGTATGAACAGACAATGAGTTTTCAGCTGGTATTGCAAGATGGGAGTAATAGTTAGCACAGGTTTTTGTTATACCCCCAATAAATTACCCGTTTGGACTCTCTTTTCTTTTTCCAGATGCTGCTGCGAAGACAAAAATGAAACATAATCTTGGTCGTGTTTTGCATTTCAAATGTCTTGTGTTCCGGTTGTGTTGTGCCCAGCGCAGCATCTTGTGAGTTAATTAGCCAACAACATCATTAGGAAAAGAAAAGATGTGAATGTGGATTCTTAGACTTTGACTCCCCCAAAGCGTTTCGATGGATCGTCTGGGATTCTTCTTCACCCACTTTTGGAACCCTAGTACCCTCCCTGACTTAAACGGAAATACGGAATGCGATTGTTGTCAACGAGTGAAAAGGAAGAGCCTTTTAATAGTCAAAGCAGTGGAGGCTTCCTTTGATTTCCATGGGAACTTGTGTGTATCCATCGCCAAAAGCGGCAACCGACTAGGAATCATTTCAATTTAGGCTAATACTGTTTCCCTATCAGGTATTTTCAGAAAAAAGGACTGCGCATCCTAGTCACAATATTCATGTTAGAAATACTACTATTTGAAAGAACTGAGAGGGTCACATTGGGACCTGTCAAGAATGCAGCATTTTTCCCAAGCTCTTCATACGAGAAGAGCTGCACAATTGAGCATGATCCCTAATGTCATTGTGTGATTTGGCTACTCTCCAGCCTCAGTGCTTAATGATTGTTGTACCCACGAATCGTATAAGAGCACGTAAGTGAGCTTTTCTTCCTTGGTTAGTACTACCGGAATGAAGACGATCAAATCCCCGGGTCGTCTATTGTGGACGAAACTTACTGAAACGGTCTTTGGCATTTAACGTTAAAAGCAGTTAGCGAGTGAGAAAAGGACCCTTCAAAATACGAGCAATTCTGTGAAGGCAACATTCGTTGCACACGTTACGCAATTATAACCAGACTTCAAAACGTAAACTGTATTAAGTACTTTGATCTTTGTCTTTCATTTATTGTTGTAAAACAAATTGCATTGAAGTTTACTATTTCACTGTAGATGCTGTAACATGGAGAGGGATAGACGCTTAAGAATTTTGAGTAGAAACGGTTTTATTTAGCAAGCTAACAATTATGTTCAATCTTACAAAAATCCCACACACCGTAGCCTTTTGAATTTAAGTAACAATAAAAAAGTGGAAAATTCCCAACTGTCAATTATACCTTGCGTCACCTCTCCCAACCCAAGCCAGAGTCTTGAACTTCACACATACGTCAAAGATGTAAAAAACTAAAAAAAAACAGTACCCTAGAGCAAAGTGGTTAGTAGCCTTCCGTGTCCGTAAATGTCAAAACCATAAACACTGTTGATGTGTAACAATAGTGTAATTTCACTTAAAAGTAGCCGTCAACAAATAAGGTGTGCAGCGGCTTGCAACTGGGAAACAAAACTTTAATTACAAATACTTCCTGAATTATTTCAGGAGTGAGGAAAGCAATACAAACATTCTGCTCATTTCAATTATGTTCTTTACTTTAGCTACACAGGTTGTAGTTATAACGTGCACCTTTTATCCAGCACTTCGTTTAAGAACTTATAGCCCATAAAGGAAAAAAATATCGTCGATTGACGCATAAAAAGGTGTTTTATGGTTCGGTTTCTCTGACATCTTAGATGTAGCGTCGGAAGTTTTATATCTGTGACAGCGGTTTTTACAACTTAGGAGGTCCCCTGAAAGTACCCGACAAGGGACACCGTTTGTATACCTTTCTTGTCCAAAGACTAGAGTTCGATGGGCGGGTAGACTTTGAAGCTTTGTAAGCATGGACGGCGTTTATAGTGCATTAGTACTAGGCCATTGTTGGCATTTAGGTTGAACATGGCTCCCCTCCAAGACCTCATAGGACCAGCGGCTTGGTGTATAGCTGTGAGACTCTTGGTGTCACCTTTTTCTCCCTTTGTGTACGTTAACTATGGACAATTTATCCGGCACCCCCACTACCACCCCGAGTTCCCGGCGGAATTATGTGCTTTAGTCAAGAGGGAATAATTTCAAGTGAGCGGGATATCATGTTTTACGAGAATAAGATGAAATGTTTATCACGAATTTAGGTAACGTGAATTTACGAAACCACGGGTAGGGATAAATTCAAGACTTGTGTTGAGAAAGCATATTGAATTTTATGTAAATCAATATTAATTGTTAAATAAGTTAAATAAATAAAAGAGTTAAATAAATAAGAATTAAATAAATGTAAATTGGCCAAAAGTAAATAAATTAATAAAGATCAAGTTATTTCTTTCCAAAATGGTGTTTGAAAGAAGCAGCCTGTTTCTACGGTAGGTAACTTGTTCAACATGTAGAAATTCTAGTACATAGTTCAAATTCAGTAGCTGAATCTTTTTGCTCCAAGCTAAAACATTCATTTTTTTTCAATTTTTTTCTTGCTGTCATGTTTTCTACCATTGCATCTGTAATGAAACGGATCTTATATCAATTATGTGGCAATGGTATCGGTTTGGAATTCATGATTAGTGTTTTCATAACAATGCCAATTTACCTCGTGCTGTGGCACCTTTGACATTCTGATCAGCGCCACGAAAAATTAAATATAAAACTAATTCTCGCTAGTTTCGTGTGCGAAAAACACGACCCAAGTGGAATAAATAACCTAACGCACGCTATAAAAAAGAATTCAAATATCTTTAAAATTAAACAGTTCGACGTGCCCCGGACTCCACTATAGGCCTACTGTCTGTCCGGCCCCGAGTCTATTTAATTCAGCGTACTCTACTGTACTCAAACATCTGTATGAGCCCTAAGATTACAAAGTAGAAATAATTTTAAATCTTCGGACAAATAGATATTCACTTATACAATTTTGTGAAAAATTAAAAGGCGGTTCGATACTTTATCGCAGTTTGCTAGCAAATGAACGAAGGCATTCCCAATTTAACGACTACCGCTTGACGGAGTTTTAAGCTTATAAGTAAACAGTGCTACCACCTATCGAGAATTGTAATCCTTCAGCATTATATAATCCATTGTCTGGATGCTGGTGAGCTTTTCTACATTATTGCCGTACTTTGAGCTTTTTCTTGCTCCTTCATAGCGTTAAACAAAAGTGCGGCAATAGTGAAATATATACATACTTAAATTCGCGTGTAACCTATTATTGTAGGTTAATCTTCTTCTTGGGGTTTAGAGTCGATCGACGCCTTCTCCCGGGTGTATTGTCGACTACCGCTTTCCGAGATTGTAGGTTAAAACCAGTGCAACCCATTCTTTACAGGCTTACGATATACACGATAGATGGCAGTACTGCTAGCAAAAACAATTGGCCTAGTGGGAAAAAAATAACGTCACTGTCAAGGAATATTTGTAAAATACGATTTACGTCTTGATTTTAACGTGTTAAACCTTCGGTTAGTGACCATAAAGCAATTTTAAACAATGGCAGCCAACGGTTTCCAAGAACTAGTGGCAAATGAGTGTGGTGGATCGAATCCGCTGATGAGAGCCACATCTCATTTTACACAGGATAAAACTCACTTAAACAAACGTCCTTACAGACCTCAATTACAGCCACAGGATTATAGAGAATCACCCGAAGATGAGGTACCTTATTTATAAGCGACTATGGATTTTCTGATTTTTTTTTCTGTTCTAGATGGTTAGAGAATTTATGGGAGAAGTAAATAGCTCCGTCTCCGCCCGTCTAACTTCGCGACCACCACAATCTTTCCACATGGGCCTATTATTGGAAGAAATGCGTATACTAGAAAAGGATTCCAGTAGAGCTACTGTCCAAACTGGACCAAATGTAGCGGCCTTAGCGGCTGATTGGGCGGATCAGTACAACTATAGCCATGTTGATCACGGCAATGATGGCGTTTGGGTCGACGAGTATTTGTTAGGTGCTAATAGTATGGCTACCCAATCAAGTCCCGATAGCCTAAATTTGAAAGACATGGAGGAACAGTGGGATAGAGCTCACGCCATGTTACCGACGCATCGTCCTCAATATACTCAAGAGTTAATTGCTTGTGACTAGCGTTTTTTATTTAAATCTAATCCCATTTTGCTGTAAGGTTTGACAGACCAGCACCCGAGATCTTGGAAGAAAAAACAAAACATTTGACTGGAGATGCAGTTGTATTGGATAAAATTTGGGACGAAGTCACCGATGAAAATCGTGCAACTGCCGATGAGTGGGTTAACGAATTACTCGGTGACCGTAGTAACTCCGTGTTAACCTCTGATGAATGGACTTCTCAGTTCATGGGTATGTTTTCCTGTGAAGTTCGCTTTTGATTGCAGAGAAATCCGCGATTTTCTTTTCTCTTTTATATATTTATTCCTTATTTTGGTCTGCGCAGGGATAAAAAGGAATCAAAGAAACTTAGTGTCAAATATTTTCTATGTCAGATTTTTCAAGAATTCTTTAACGATTTTCAAGATGTTAAGCGGGCTGTAGAAGCTGTTTCCCATCCTTCAATTTTTTATGTTGAAAAATCCGTAGGTCTCAATAATGTGATCGACCCAACAAATAAAGAAACGGACGCGGACGCTCTGTGGTCACGACTGGAAGAAACGTGGTCGTCAGTTCTCGATAACACGTCCGAAGCAAGCCTTGCCACCGGCCAAGACTATACCTTAATGGAGAACAATCCTCACGCTGATCATGAAGATCCTTGGGAAGCAGCTCTACTTGCTCGCCAAAATGGAGATTTCCCAACGGCTGTTCTCTTATTAGAAGAAGCTGCAAGGCAGTCGCCTGAGAAAGCACAGATTTGGCTCACTTTGGGGTTAACACTAGCGCAAAACGAACAAGATCCTAAAGCTATCCAAGCCTTCAAAAAGTGCCTTACTCTCAAGGACTGTGCAGTAGAATTGCAGCTCGAAGCGTACATGGCGTTAGCGGTTAGTTTGACTAACGAAGCCTACCAGGTGCAAGCTGTAGAAGCTTTACGAGAATGGTTAGAGAGGAACCCAAAATATTCCCATCTCGCACCTCCGCTTCCGGCCGATACTCACCTTAAAGTAACGTCACTTCTAAGTGGGTAAGTTAAGAGTGTGTACTATTAGGTGACCCAGATACTTCCTGTGTAGTGCTTGGCAAGGTTATTGGTATCCTGTGTGTTCGTACGTTCCTCTTTCACGTTTATCCATAGCTTTAGGTAGCTTATACCCTTATGACGGAGGATATGGATCTTTATTTCTGCATTTCTATGCTTTCTATACTGTCGATCTTCTCGACTTTCGTTTGGGGCTGGCAAAATTGCTGCGCTGCTCACTGGTGTCGCCATTCTTGGGCAAATCACTCTGCTCTCCTTCCTTTTCACGGACAAAGAAATGGTTTATCCCTTCATCGTAGCGTGGAAGAAGCCTTCCTTGCGGCTGCTCGTCTTTCGCCTGTGCAAGATATAGACGCTGACGTTCAAACTGGCCTGGGCGTACTATTACATTTAGCCGGTGATTACGAAAAAGCGGCAGATTGCTTTAGAGCAGCTTTGTCAACAAGACCTCAAGTAAGCAGTACACACCCTTGAACGGAATAATGGAAATGGATGTTGTTTAGGACGCACAATTATGGAATAGGCTCGGGGCAACGTTGGCCAACGGTGGGCTTTCGGAAGAAGCTGTCGAAGCTTACAGACAAGCATTAGAGTTGTGTCCGGGTTTTATCCGTTCACGTTATAACGTCGCTGTGGCGTGCATCAATCTAGGAGCTCATGAACAAGCATGTGAACACCTTGTTGCTGCGTTATCTTCACAACAGCGAGCACAGGAAGCCTTGCCTTCCATAAGTCCTTCGCGGTCGGGTTACGGCAGCGGCATGTCGGACAATCTGTGGTCAAGCTTGAGGACAGCTTTAGCCATGAGTGGAAGGCACGATTTATTACCCGATACCGAAAAACGGTAGGTTTTGTCAGTCGCTGTTAGTACAAGTAAACGTATTAATAATTGATTTCATTAGGGACCTACGGAGGCTTGTAAATGCGTTTGGGAATGGAACTCCTAGCCACGGTGACGATTTTTAATGGTATTTGGTTATTTAGGAAATAAGTTGCATTCCATAAATGGAATCTGATGTTTTATGACTAGTATACCAATATTAAATGATTAAGGAAACCATAATCTGTTATTTTTTTCGAAAATGGCATTTCTTGTATTGCGTTAGGAGTGCGATGACTTGTCTTGTTAATAAAATTGCATGGAACCTGGGCCTATGGAGTCTGTGCGTCAATGTTTTCGATCGTTTACCATACAGGGACGGAATCATAGATAAATTACACATGAAAATAAGCGTCCTAGTAGCTGTACATGCGTGTATTTTTTCGTTACAAGGAGTGACATTCAGTGCAATATTCAAGTAAGCTTTAGGCTGGTATGAGAAAGATAGTTTTTTTAGTTGGACTTTATGTACAGTCCATATTTAATATTATTGTTGGAACGCTGCCGGAGTCGGAGAGGTAAGTAATCGTCGCGGTACCAAACACGTTGAGGAACTATGAAAGGTTCAGGCCACATGTACTGTGTACATTATCTTGTCTTATTCTCATAACTGGCAGGATTGACCTTTTCTTATGCGAGTTTTCGTTGTATTCTTCATGCAAAACGAACTGATGATTCTGTCGCTTTTGCTCTCACCCTACGTATAAAAAGGTTCAAAAAGAACATCGTTGGTTCATGGTTAGCTCTCATATAACATTCGTGGTGTAGTATAATAATATTGTAGAAATATATTTCTCAAAACAGGCAAAATCCGAGCGATTCTACAGAAAATGACTTCGAGCACACCGTAAAAATGGAGTGAAAAAACTTTTTAGATTTCGCGCTACATGTAATGGCCGCTAGGAGTGCTCCGATCCGCGTTTTTGGTCTTCTTGCAATTTAGTCGCCGATGAGCCTTTGAAGAGGGTGGAGTGGGAGAGCGCTTGAGTGGACGTGATTCAGAATGAAAATTTTTACTTATGGTAGTGCTAGTGATACGCATGCTCTTATAAAGCGTATAGTTACTTTAAAATTCTACATCTTAGTTTTGAATTTTGAATGAAGTTAGTGTTACCAAAACCTTTAGCTTGGATCAACATTAGAAGATACATCGGTAAGGTTGTCATATTTGTCAAGCATATCCTTTCAACTGAAGATTGGTTTCCTTTTTGCTCTGATACAACATCACCACGTGATTGCCAAGTTCATTTGTGGTTGGACTAACACTTTAATTTAATTAACTTTCTATTCCTTTACACGTATATTCTAGCTAACATTGTATTCCTTCCGTATCTTTACTTTTGTACGCCACTTTTCCTTTATTTAACTCCGAAGTAATCAGTATCATATCAAAGTTGTATTTCATGGTTTTATCGTCTTTAGTTTAGTAAGTACCGGAATTCGTTTACAGCGTCAGCGGGATGTTAACGAGGCTTCATGGGTAACAAGTTGATTGTGTTGGCGTCTAACCTCAAGTTCTAATTTTTCTTTGCTTTAAGAATTCATCTTCATCTTTCCATGCCTTATTGTAGATTAGGAATCAAAAATATACTCAAATAACAATTAAGCATCTTTCGTCATATTTATTGTTCTCTTCAAGCAAGTTCTCTCGTATGATATACGAATTTTGCTTTTATGCCTGTGAGAATTGAGCGTGAAGTTGACTTTTTGACCTTGGATGAGCACGTGCGTTTTGTTTTACCATCATATTTTCCAAATGTATGCCGTTTGTCTCGAACCTCGTCGACTATAGCATTTTATCATGTGTATTTCTTTTCGCGTGCCCTGAAGGTAAAGGTGAGTGTTAAGGTCACTGTTTATTACGTTCTCTAAATGGGCAGTTCCGTGGGAAACCGTCGTGAACGCTTTCGGAAAAAGCGTAAAACCGTTACGAATCTTTCTCCACAGTAAAGTTAAATATTATAATATCTAGAACCTACGCAGAGACATTTTTGAGAAACCTCATAGGTAATTATGATGCATGTAACAAACACTAGGATTTTTCTATGGAACGAGAGAAAAATTCGTTTGGAAAGGTTCCGCGTTTTTTTTTGGAATGTTTTTCCAGAAACGTTTCACGGCAGTTTCCCGTAGAGCTTCCCTATTATGAGACAATGGTATACAGTGGTTTTACTATCATTGTTTGTTGGAAAATGTTTCTTTCGTGGCATGGCTTGGACTTTTTCTATAGAAAATTGTTCCAAGTCCATTATTCTTCTGTTTTTTAGTTCTTTATTGTGTTGTCAAGCGTAGCCTTTTAAGTCGACTATTGCATGAAAGGTTTTATTGGATTTAATTAATATATTGATTCTTCTTTCATAGTTTTAAAGTCGCATTAAGCATGCCTATCTGGCTTCGTTGGATGGAAAACATTTTCTCGGCCTTTAATTAGACGCCGTAAATGGCATCATCTTTGGTTTATCCGGACTTAAAATCCAGCCGGTTTCCTAGAGCACGGCCAATTGTAATTGTTGTCCTTATGACCCAGCAGTTTGATTTTCTTGTGGAACATTAATTACACTTTTTATATCAGTAATATAATTCAGATTGTGGCATTTATTATTTTAGGCCTCATGAAGTTAGGATCCGATAGTACAGACTTCGTAGCAAATCTTTAGCTGTCATCAAGGCATTTTGGGCAGTATACGTTCCAATTGCAAAATAGTGTCGTTTATGAAGTCGTACTCTACCTCCAACCGATAACTTTCTGTGCATTAGGTTTTTTTTGTGGGAGCGGGGATACTTATTCGTCATAGGCGCTGCACTGAGCCTTGCTTCATCATCTCGTAAGCTCTTGACTCGAACGTCACATGGGAAAAACGCCGAAAGGTTTCTGTTTGATTGGCAGCTCGGATCTGAATCTGATCGAGTTTGAGGTGTTCTGCAAAAGACTTTTGTATGGCCCAGATAACTGAGGGTTTGTCTTTCATGATTTTCTTTTGAAATGTTGTATTAAAGCGTTTGTTCTCAGGTCAGGGTGACCTTGGCTTGGTCATGTGGACAAAAGTTGTAAGAGTGGTCCACTATTATCAAGGGCCAAGTACGCTGGTCGTTTTTCACTTGAGAGCGACTGCGTGGGAAGTTTCGACTTTGCTTCTGTTGGCTAACTCCGAAATATGACGAAGAAGGAACTCGGCCTGCCACTGGATTAGCGTTACTTCAAGAAATCATTTTTCTCATCGTTGGGTACCTTTCCAAACTTGAGTGAGTGTAGGTTTAAACCTTATTTCAAGGAATTTGCTTCTCGGAAATATCAGCTTCGTTCATGGGTGTTTTTTGTGTTCTGTGTTATTTCTTTGTGTGAAGAATGTTCTCTGGGAAATGGGTCGAACAAATGCCCGTGACATCAATTTGTTGGCCAGTGCAATTAAGGCAAGTTTGCGAATTTGTCTTGTGCAAAATGAGAAGACCAGTTGAGCATTTTCGAGTGTTTGGTGACATTTTTCCTGTGTTTTCGAGAGGAGGATGTTTGATTAGTCATTGTGTTAGATACTTAACAAAGCGTTTATTCTTAATAGTTTTTGTTTCCGTTCTCTTGTGTGCATAGGATTGTTCACTCAAACCGCTTAGTTGGAATGAAGAGCAACAGCCATTTTGTGGTAGGAACGTCCAGTTTATTGGTACTGTTGGATTTTGAGTGACAAATTGGCAAATCAGTGAAGCAGTTCAGAGGCAGTGTCGCACGCATCAGCAGTTATGGAGCCAATTCAGGTGTGTAGTTTTTTTTATGTACTAACAGTAACTAAAGATCAGACAGTGATAAAATTTGCTAATTTTACTATCTGTCTTTCAGATTTGGACCACATTATCTGTTAAGATGCATTCTTCGTTGTGCCCTCATGAAAGTTGCATGTCGCAAGGAACTTCACTCAAGAATTGTGGGATTAGGTTCCCGTGATGTTTTACAGGAAATGCTAACACAACGTCTTTCATTTCATTTAAGGTATCCCAATTAGAATTTAGATTATTGTATTATTCTAGTGTAAATTAACTGCGATTTGTTTGTTTCAGAAAGTGAAAACATGCGTTTGACCAGTCAATTGGTAAATTTTTTCTCGCGTCGGCACCCCTCTTTTCGTCCAGAGATGGCTGATTTTTTTTCTTGGGGTGAATCTGTGCGAGTTGTCTGGTCGAAATTAAGAGCAACGGCCATTTTGTAGTAGTGACGTCCAAGTTTATTGGTACCGTTGGATGTTGAATGACAAATGAGCACATCAGTGGCAGTATATCACGTATCGGAAGTTATCGACCCAATTAAGGTGTGATTGGAGTTTCTTTTTTGTACTAACGGTAAGTCAGAATCACACAGTGATAAGATTGCTAATTTTACTATGTCTTGAAGATTTGGACTACATTAGTCGTTAAGATGTGTTCTTCGGTGTGCTCTCGTGCATGTTCTTCATGCAAAATATTGGCAAATCTCGAGGAACTTCACTCAAGAATTGTGTGCTGAGGTTCCCGTGATGATTTACAAATACTGTTAACAACATGTCTCGACTTTCATTTAAGTAACCCAGTTAACATTTAGATTTTTGTATTATACTAATGAAAACTATGATTTGTTTGTTTTCAGAAAGTGAAAGCATGCGTTTGAACAGCGTTTGACCAGTTGGTAAATCTCACTTCGTCCCTTACCTCTTTTGACGAAAGAAGGCTGATTTTTTTATTGGAGTGATTCTGCGGGTTAGTCATTCTTGACTTGTAATTTCGTATGTTGATAGACAGTTAAATTTGATTCTAAACTTAAGTCATTCTTTTTTCCCTTTTATCTTTTAGTTTTTCATTCTTCGTTTCGTCGGTTCTGTCGTGAATTCAATTCCGTTTATCTGCTTATTAGTTACCGGTATTTGTTTCTGTTTTTACGTAAAGGATAGCGATTTAATTGACAGATTTTAGTGTTAGCGTTTACCTCTTAACTGATCTAGAGAACAGTATACCGAAATCATTATATATTAATAAAACGTATGTATTCCTCGTACTTCCCTTCGTGTAGCTTTTAATGTCTCGCTGGATTAGTATAATTTTACATTCTTTCAATTCGTTTGTGCCTTGTTTCTTTCTTTTGGTATTCAGAGCGCCCATTTGGATCCGAAGATTACTGTGTAAAGCGTTAGCATCCTTACCGTCCCAAGTTTTAGATAAAGTTTTTTTACGATTTTTTCAAGCGTTACTGTCCAAAATCTGCGTTAATTGAACACGAAACACCTCCGAAAATACTTTTGCTAAAACCCCGAAAATTGTACGCAAAATTCTGATTTTTAAAAACCTATTTTTGCTGTATTATGTGGTATTTTTCAATATATTTCCACCCAAAAAAATCGTGTTTTTTGAATTTCCCGCAAAAATATCGACCTCCCTCCAAAAACCCTGTCTTCCCATTGGTGGAAATTCGAAAAAAGGGGCGTGGTTACGTTTTCGAGCTGGGAAGGCTTTTTCCGGGTTATTTTCCATAAGAAACAATGTTGTGCAAAGGGAAATCAGAAATCGTGAAAAACTGGAGCTCCGCCTTCCTTCCCGTCCTTGCTCCTACCTAGCTGGTCCCTATCCCTCGTGCTCGCTCCTATGCTTCTGTTTCCCCACGCGGTTCGGTTTCCCGAACCACTAGGTACTCCATACTGGATAGGTGTAAGCACGATAGATAGTGACCGAGCCAGGAAGGAACTCGGACAGGGAAGGATGGAGGAATGAAGGTATATACCCCGGAATTTTTCTCATATAAAATAACGAGTCCACACCGGGGATCGAACTTGCTACCTTACGATCTCGGCGTTACCCGTTAGACCGCTCAGCCAACTCGTCCTTATAAATAGATGTCGAAGACTTATATATAACCAATGCAGACACAATCTCTATAAGCTAGCGCCTTTTAAACTTCAGTGAGACATTCAGCATAAGTATAATCGCTCCAGTATCCAGTGTATTAAATCTGCTTGTATAGAACCCTTACAGCCAAAGAGCTAGGATCACGCCGTAGTTAAAAAATAATAATAATAATAGTAATAATGAGAACAAAATAATCGCTCCAGTAAAAGACGATATACCGAATGAAGCCAATGCACAAAGGCCGGGAAGTTGCTGAGCGGATAAGGCCGGATTAGTGGGGGTAGGTGCCGGACAGACGTGAGTAGACCGGATAAAATGGCGTCGTGGCCGGATAAGAGAACATCATTGTCGGACTGGATAAAAGGGGACTGTCTCGTATAAGAGGGAGTTGAACCATTAATCTTCTGCGGCGTCAGTTTCACTTGACTCCTTCTTATCCGGCCACGACGCCCTTTTATCCGGCCATGACGTTCTACCTAGCCCAACCGTGTTAAGGAACTTGCTGCTAGCAAAATACCCTTATACCCCTCCCCCAGTTACCACCCCAGAAACCTACACAAGTAATGCACACCTCCCAAGCTAAACTGGCACGTGAGGTTTAGCACCATCAACCGATAGTATAAGCTGGGCAGTCATTCAGGACTTGTCCAGCTAACAAGACGACAGGCCACCTGTCTGCTACTTCCGTAAACGTTTTAAGACACGCCCTTTGTTACTTGTTCACATCGCATTCTACATATGGTTTGGCACGGTAAAAAAAAGGATGTCGAGGAATTTGTAAACGTTAATTTGCTCAACGATTTACTCGTGACTTCATTATTGATTCCTGTATTATTTATTTGGTAAGGTGGAGTTTTGTGCTTCTCTTTTTGCGGCCGTAAACAGCTGTCCGCAAATTACTGGCGCAGGTGTACGCAAATTTATTTGTTCGTGGTGAACTTTTGTCGTAAATCTACAAACGTAAGTTATGTTTCACCTGCATGGCCTCCAGATCGTACTGTTTTATTATCAAAATCAGTAAATGATGCAGTACTGAAAATAAGAGCTCTATTTTCTTTCAAAAAAGGTATAATGTATTTCCAAACAAGGAACAGCACTTAGATACACAACTTCTAAAACTTTCCTTTTTTAACGCTTTAATCTCGTTGGGCAACGCACATCTTTCACGTCACTGAGCTTGAGGAGACTGCACTCCGAAGGCCGCTAATTCCTTAATGATTTTAATGTAAGCGGATTATTGGGAAAATACAGGCTCATTCGTTGGACGACCATGAATTAAATACTATAAAAAACTATACGACTCAATGTACTGTCCGTAAAAATCAACGGAAACAACTAAATTACTTTCCAGTATACGATTTGTCACTTAAGGGTAATATTGACTAATAAGTAAATAGTGACCTGGGTTACACTGTCACTGAAAAATAAGACCAGTAAGCTCAATACGTTGTAATTATGCAACACCTTTGCAAGTACATCAGAAAAGTTTGTGATAGTTTACACAATTAGTTTATTGCAATTCGGCATCTTTCTCGAAAACTAGAAGGTACGTTTGGACTAACAGACACTAACGCTGTTCAACATTAACGCTGCAAACCCAAACGCACGCAATGTTCTGTTTCATTAACTACAAACACAAGTATAAAATTTTAACAAATAATTTTATACAAGGGTCGCAGTAAATGTACCGTATACGTATTTGTCTAATCTTTTCACTTACTACTTTCATTGAATCTACACGCTTCCTTTATTACAACCGTCCTTGCTACAAAATACCCACACACGAATATTAAATTTTAATTTATCCTGTTCTTTCCTTACAAAAATGCATTAATTCCACCATAAAGCAGTCCGGATTAGTTTGCCCTACCTGCAAACTTGGGGGATATTTAAGTTCAAACGATAAAGTCGCGATGTCTGTTTTTGCTACATTTAAGGAAGATCTATTTGCATAAAATTTATCCATACATGATTAAAGTAATCTCAATATTATTTCCTGGGATGTGTTCGCGTGTTTACTAGTCAATCTAACAGTATGCTATTTAAACGGTAAACAATGTCTGCTTATTCCGTGAATAACAATCCTGACACAGTACAGGGTCTACGAAGTTTGTGTGGGTAGTTTAAATAATTTCTGTTTAGCTGAAAAGACGTAAAGTGCGTTAACACAACACAATTAAACTGAACATTATGAACACATTACATGCGCTCTAATTCTAGGCCGGCGGCCGTCGTTTTCTATACGCGTTCGAAAGCTCCCAGAATTGTGAACGTGTGGACAAAATACAACGCACATATCACCCATTTGGTACCGTTTCACAGCTACTTTCCTTGCATAATGTATTCCGTGCTTACTTCGTTGGAAAATCTGAAGCGTGAGTCTAATCGAATCGTGTTTACATGCGTCAAGATTCCTTCCGTGTACTCACTAAGCACAAGAGAGAAACGTTTGGTGGAAAAATTGTTTCCCAGGTGGTTGTCCTAGGCGTGATTTCGGTAGCACTCGCAAAGATAAGGAGATACTTGCACACATCTGTAACACACTAAACTCGCATTAACACACGACACACAGGCGGCCGTCATTATACTGTGCTCCTTCCAACTCAACGCGCGACTAACGCTTCTGAACTGGAAACCGTGAATGTTGGACAAGTGCCATAGGAACCGGTAGGAACCGTTCTCCGCCATTCCCTTCTCCCGCCCATAACTAACGCATGCGCTACGTGTTGCAAAGCTTGATCGTCAAGAGCGTATCGAAACCACAATGAAAGAAGAAACGAAAGTAACTTCAAGTTTCTTACAAGACTTACCATCGCTCAGGCACGTATCACATACTTCGATGTCACAGGTTGACTGCTCACCCCTTCTACGGGCAATTGGTATGCACTGCGCAGAACTTCACAGGAACTTCACAGGAAAAGCTGAATCTGTATGAAATTTCCGATTCGTGACGAATGGAACATTTGTTAATCACATCATCAACGCTTTTTGCTACCAACACCTTTTCTGTAACCGTCTTTTCTAAACGACCACCTATTTAAACTTCATACAAGACGCTCTATGTATCAACACTTCCTGTATTAAAGAAGCGCTCATTTGTTTTCTTAACGAGCACTCAAAGCTTTTTCACACACCTTCGTTACGAAGTGCTAATTTTACCGTCGACGACCTGGGGACGATGACATATTTCCGGCGAAACAAGACATCTCTGCACCGACTAGGATGACAGGCTTTGTGTCTTCATATGTTGAGCACCGTATTTTTATTTCTAGAGGCATAGAAGGAAGAACACTTAACTCAAAAAAGCTGTATGTGTTGTACGCTTGACTGCGGTCCAGTGGACGTTTTAATAATTTCCTTTCAACTCATATGTCAGCACTTCCTAGCAATTGGGATAATGTGCTGCAGTGTGGTAGAATGAAGTGTCTAGTACTGTCGCTCACACCGCTGCTCGAATTACAACTTACAAATAGGAAACGACAGGAAAGTGCAATTCCCGTTCATCCCTTCCCTTGTCAGTACTACAACGTCAGGGGAAAAAAGGAAGATAAACAATGTAGTCGATAGCTTTCCCCGATACAACCGGGGCGGGCTTTCTATTTCTCAAGTCACCAGTTTCCCCACGTCATACTTGACAATGATTGTTAGCAATGTAATATACTAACAGAACAATTCGATAAGGGAAACTTACAAATGAAGGAAGAAAACAATCGTAAAGAATTATTATCACACAGAGCTCAAGGGCAGGCGTGCATTACAAATCGTACACTTCGAAGCTTTTGCGAAAACATAAGGCGCCTAAAAACTGTCCACAGTACACAAAAGGAAGAGAAAATGGTTTTCGCAAAGAGCACATGCTGCTTTTTATGGCTGCTAGACATATGGCAACCCCAGTGGCAAGTATTCTTCTTCTTGAATGTACACCCAAAGCTTACAAAACTGTACACTATGTACAACGTACGATAACTTATCTGCGTCACAATGTCACATGTCTCTCCAAAAATAAAAAATAAAACAAAAATAGGAAACAAATTTTACAATATTAAGCAGGTGAATTCCCACACCGACAAAAGGGGACAGGTAAAAAAGCACGTTTTTGCTTTGTACTACGCCACTATGCATCTGGGCTGAGATTGCCTCTCACTGTTATCGCATTGTCTTTTCCTGGGCACTTAGTTCCTTCTCCATTAGAACACCTTTGAAACACACGCACGCACTATTTTTTTCTCCTTCAAAATTCGGAATGTAAAGTACGGCTTCGTACAGTTTTTGTTACCTTGTCGTGTCAAGGTACCACGTCCCCAACCACAAAAGAAACACACGAAATCACTTGCGTCGCAACAAGCTGCCCGTACTTTGTTTCAAGGCGTTGCTGTATTCCGCTCACGTAGCCCTGCATCGGGACTCCCGGTGCTGATGTCATCCCTTTCCAGTCTTTTAGCCCTTGGAGTGCCGTCACATCTCTGTCTACTTTCTCTTGGCCTGTAACCATCACGGTCGGACTAAAGGCTTCCCACCATAGGGCGGGAACTGTGACTGGAAGGGCGGATAACTCCCCATTCCTTGGTGCTGGGGGGGTGGAGGAGGTAACATGGAAGGCTGTCCAGGTCGCACGGCGCCTGAACTCGGCATATTCGGCGGACCGCCCAGCGCCGGCGATCGTCGCTCATTTTTGCTCGAACCGGGCGGCGGCAAATGTGACGCGTTGGCGGACCCCATCCCCGGCCCTCCTCCACTGCCATCCGCTTTGTTTGGCATGTTGGTCGCGGGTGACGAAGGCGGCGACTTCAACGCTCGTTCCGTGAGCTCGTGGATCTTGTGGCCCGCACTGGACACGGGCGTCGAGCCCGCCGCGGCCGCTGCCGCGTAATACGAGTGATGGAGCAGATCCAGGGCTTGCGCTCGCGACATTTCTTCCGGGAACGGGTACCGTAAGAAGGGTGAAGGGCCTGGGTGATGATGTGGCGACAAATGAGCCGTAGGGTGATGCATATACTGCGGACCGGCAGGGGGGCCGTGCGGCCCGTAAGGCTGGGACACGAGCATCGACCCTAAGCCCCGGTACGCTGGGTGGCCGGGGTCAAAGGGTAAATGCCCGTAATGGTTTAGGTAAGGGTAGCCGAGCGCCCCTTGACCGGAGCCCGGGGGCGGAGGAATCGGTCCGGGGGGCGGGGGTGGACCATGGGTTTCCATGGTCGGTTTGACTCCCTCATTCGCTTTCACGCGGTTTCGATCGGCTTCCGCCGCTTCGCGCTCCCGCTCGCGTTCCCGCTCCCGGCGCTCTTTGTCCTTTTCTTCCGCAAACTTGGACATCAGGTTGGCGCCCGACGTGGGTTTCTCGCCGTCCTTCCGATCCACCGACGACGAGCGGACCTTGGGGCTCGGCGCTGACGCGCTGGGCGTCGGAGCACTGGGAACTGCACTTTTTAGCACCGTGTTACTGTCGCGCGTACTCCCGGTGGCGCCTTTCGCTTCCAGCGGCGAGCTTTTCGGACCAGGCACGGCCATGGGCCAATTATTGTTACTAGGGGAGGTTAAGGGCGGTGGTGGAAACAAAGGGCTGGGGGTGGCACCGGCTTCGTTTTCGTTGGGATATCGCGTATAAAAGCGCAGCAACTCCTCTTGGTGGCGCTGGAACAAACTAGCGGCCGTGGACGGGTCATAGGCCGCAGCCGGGCCTTCGGTCGGCGGGAAGGGCCCAGGAGCGGGATGAAGGCTTCCTTTCCGGCCGGCTTCGTGGCCACTGCTCCCGCTTACGTTCTTGGGCTCCGGTCCGGCCGTCGGCATATTGGCCGTTTCCTTGGCCGCTGGGGCTGGATGGGAATCGGCCGCTGACAAACGCTCTCGTTCGCCGCGCGAATGACTGGTTAGCGACTCGGCCGTTTTCACGGTCATGGCTTGGGTGATGACCCCTTCGCGCGCCCCCGTCATGGCCATGGCCATGGGCGCGGGCAGGGCAGGCGGCGATTTGATATGATCGTGGTTAGGGGATTTGGCGTTCGAGGCCTTGGCTTCCCGCGGCGTTTCTTTCACGGACGCACCAGGGTGCGCGGTACCTTTGTGACCGGGGGTGTTGTCCCCCTTTTGGCTGGGCGGCCGGGGGCTGGCTTCGCGGGGCGTCCCGCGTGGTGAAGGCATGTCGGGGGTTTTGCTCGGGGCGCGCAAAATACCATCCGGCGGCACGATCTGATTAGCTTGACCCGGCGGTTGATAACCAGGCTCCATACTGTAAGGCGGGTAGTTGGGCATGTACCCATACGGGGTGGGATAATAGTGCCCGGTGGGTGGTAAGGGCTTGTTGCCCATGTATTCGGGCAACTCTTTCGGCCCGGCCTCCTCCGTGCCCCCGGTAGTGGCGTTGTTCCCTCCGTTGCGGTGTTCCAAATTCAACGGCGCCTCCCGCTTATCTTCCTTGGGCACTAAGAAGGGGGGCTGGCCGTAATAGGGGAAAAGGCCGTACGGCGGCATGTTGGGGATGGCCGGGATGTTGGGGAGCACCAGGGCGCTGGGCTCTTTGTTCTCTTCCTTGAGAGGGCCGGTGCGGGGCGTCGTAACGGCTTCCAGGTCCGGTTCGAGGCTGGCTTGGTCGTTCGCGTCGGAAATATCCGAGTAGGCGGGGCTCTGCACGTCTTCTCGCGTGCTCTCATTACTCGGCGCGAGGGTCGGGCCCAATTTCCCACCCAGCATTTGCTGCTCGGCGTTTAGGGGCAATCGATCCGACCCTGACTCCCCAGCTGCACTCGCAGCTGCTGTCGACGTCGCATAATTGATTGGCGTGTTGGCATTGGGATGCAAAAGTGCGCCATTCAGGGGTGAAGCACTGTCCGATGAAGCCACACCACCACCCATTTTCTTGACGGCAGATGCCCCACCTCGATGCTCCTTCTCCCTCGTCGAATCCTTTTCACGATCCCGATCCTTACTTTTGCGTTTGTGTTTGCCAGACTTTTCCCGCTCTTTAGCTCGGGGTGTCTCCCCCGCGCCCGTTGTCGCGCTTTTCACTCCGCTCGCCTCCTCGGTACTCGGTTTGGCGCTGACGGTCAAAACAGACGCGTTGGGCAGAAAGGTGGGATTGGTAGTTGGGACGCGAAGTGGTGACAGGGACGCCGTGACAGCAGGTGGCGTAGTTGCGCTATTGGTCCATGTTGACCCTCCCGTATTGTTGCTCGCTGGACTGGAAATGGGGGTAAACAAGTTCTCGGTCGACAAAGGGAGCACGGGAGTCGCGAGGGGCTGCCCACCTGGCACAATGGCTGGCGGGTTGCTATTGGTCGCCGGCCCCGGAAGACTAGAAGTTAAAGGAGCAGCATCGGCAGCTGGGGCCGTTTCCCCTACGAGATTGCCGCTATTGTTCGAACTGCTGTTCCGGGCGTCCTTGTTGCTACCGACTTCGGACGGCGAACTGGCGCTTCCCGGCGTCGAAGGTTCGGGCTCCGCGTACAGCATAGGGGGCGGCGCCGGCACTTTGCCCGTAAAAGGTCCGAGATCGACGGGTGCAGTGAGACTGTCGGATTCTTCGGTGTCGGCGACCACCGCAGAGGGCGTGGCGCTCTTTTTGCTCTCTTGGTTTGAGTCTTCGTCGACGACGGCGGCGGGCTCACTGGTGCTGTTTTGATTGGTGCCACCGTGGGCATGGGACTGGTGGTACTTGAGTCCATTGATGTGCCGGTACTTCTTGGAGCAATTCGGTTCGGGGCATTCAATTAAAACCGGCGACGGCGGTTGACTAGGCACATCTGGTGGAGGACTCGTGCCTGCGCCGCGGGAACTCGAGCGACTCCGTTTATTGTTGGGCGAAGGGTCTTCCACCGAACGGGATTTGCGTTTATTGCTAGCGGGTTCGGGTTTGGCCGGACTCGGCGGAGCAGCCAAAGGTCCGCGCCGACCCTTGGCTCCGTGGCGCAACTTGCTATGCATGGGACTCGATGCGGCATCAGCGGCCGCCGAATTGTTATTCGGCACGGGCGTACTCATCGCTCCGCGATTGCGTTTAGCTCGACCTTTGGGAGCCCGAGACTCGATATCACTAGTTGGCGAATCACAGAACCTGCACGCAAAGGACAAAAAAAAACAATGTTAGAACGCTATCCACTGAGCAGCGCAAGTTTACAAATGACCATCAAAACTGAAACTTTTTTCTTTATTTTTTTTAAAAAAAGAAAGTAATGTTTGACATTGACATGTCGGGAGAATAACATGCCGTTAGGAACTCTTTTATACACACGCCATTCTTGGCAAGTGGCAAAGTAGTGGTAAAGTGGCAAGTAGAAAAAGAAAGTTATACAGAAGACAGTTCGGAAAAGAAACAAGTACTTACTTGTCAAGCAACTTGACAAGTAAATGCATAAAAGACGTACCTTGGTGGTGCCCAGTCGTGTCTTGTGCAATCCAACAGCGTACCCACATAAGTTTTCCCTCTCCAGGTTACATTAACGACTAACACACCTGCAAACGAAGTGAAGAAATGGCCAATTAGGATAATTATGCGTATGCTTCACAAACTGCTACACTCCTTAGCGTAGCGTAACAATGCGACGTACTCTGTCAACATTCTGACATTCGTAAACAAAACTAAACAAAACTTTTAAATCATTGACACGTTATTTAATTCAACATTCTCAGTCATTACATTGTTGGTCGCCACGTTACCATACTCGCTGTACAGCTCAGGAATATACAGCCGAATTAAAGCTCGTAAAGCTCATGAAAATTACTCCTTACACGCAACAGATTTTCCCTACTCAAGCTTAGCCTGCGTAGCCTTATCGATTTTCGGATCCCTCTTCCAAAACAGCAGAACAAAGCCTTTAAAGGTTCCCAACATAAACTAAACATAAAGTATTTTTCATCGACGCTGCGCCCCACATTCTTGTTACGAAGAATATCTCCAAGAGCGATAACACTTTCCATTAAAAGTACCGACGATTTGCTTTCACAAAAAGTAAGAATAACAAGAGAAAAGCTCCGCGTTTGCTCCTGTCGAAAAAACTAGCTTCTAGCGTTTACTCCTGACAAACTTCTGAGTCCAGGAAAACCTTCACGTTTCTATAGGAAAGCTTTACTCTAAGAAACGCCAAGGTCTCCAACAAAACAAATATCCCATAACCATAAAAGCATAAAAGCTCCGAAAGGCGTGGAAAACAACTTCGCAGGAACGAAGAAAGCCGGAATGGACCATTTTATTTTCCTACTTTTTCCAAGGAAAAGTAAATGCCCGCAGTTTCACTAGTAAACCGCGCTCTTTTATTGGTCAACTCACTTCTAAAAAGCTAATTATATTCCACTAAGCTGCTGAAGGTTTACATGCAACCCACTAAACCGTGATTGCAGGTCTCACGAGATTACAATTATCGAGGACATTATCTGAAATGCATCTCTAGTACGCAATGCCTTTTATCCCACATTTAACTTCTGCACTTTGTACGCTTCTATCTACTGCACTAAAGCCTTTCAAGAAGCTTCGCAATTTGCACTCTCTAAAAAAAGTAAAAAATATACTCCGTGCATGCCAAGATCGCTACGTAAGCGGAGCTTCCGAAGCTAACTCGATTGAAAAAAACGCCCAAATCTCATAATCCTGCTTGATCTCTTGAAATGCTTAAGAATACCCAAGAAACGAGTCTGCCCCCCCTCCTGCCTGGGATGCTTGCCAAACTCTTTAAGTACCGACCGAACACGTCTAGCATGCGTTTTCTTCACGCCTGAGAAGAGGACTTCGCAGAAACTTGGCGAATCAATAACACTTCTTTTCTTGCCGTCTACAGCACATTTGCCCTCCCTTTAGAAACACATAGCAAGCATCGTTTTTTGGTTCTAAGACGTACGACGTCGAACCATCGATGTATTAACTGCTTCGGCTTTCATTTTGACCGTATTTCTGAAGTAGTAAAAATTGCAATTTTCCTCCATTCCTTGACTAGATAAAATCGGCTATCCCTGTATCCTTTACAAATTTACACTGCATGTTTTGTAAAACAAATTGCTCTAGCTCCAAACCCTAGTATTTCGTCTAAACTACACGGTAAAAAAATGTAAATTTACCATTGCAGCAAAAAATTATAAGAACTTTACTGTAAAAATACTTTTAAAAATGTTTTTCTACAAAAAATTCGTGGTTAAAAAAAATCAGTTTTGTGAGTATTTTAACAGTGAAGTCCTTGTAATTTTTTGCTGCATAACAAATCATTGTAAATTCACAAAATAATTTTTTACAGTGTACTAGTCTATATTTTCACGCAAACATCGTTAAAACCAACCCTAATTTACAGGCTTAGTCTGCTCATACCAGCGCACGTTTACAAACTGGCCTGTCACAATAGTGAAATCCCAGCTCGCCCATGGTTTAAGCAAATAATGTATAAATAGAGACAACATAGAGAGCCCAGGGTGGGGATTTTTACCTCCTTCTGTTTCGTGCCAAACAATCCCTTCCAAAGTCACTGCAGTGCCCGGCTCGCAGGGTCCGAGACACTCGGGCTCGGTCATGGTGGAAACAGAATTGGTGCTAGTGCCCACCGAAGCATCTGCACGTGCCAAACCATCCGCTGTTTGTGTTAGCGAAGCTGAAGATGTAATCGAAGTTGGAAGGGCACCAGCTGGAGGCGACGGGCTCGATTCGGCTGGCAACTGTGGACGGGGAAAAAAAAGGGACAATCAGTTTCACAGTTTACGCTCTTATTAGCTCTTTTTTAAATAGGTCTTCCTATTTTTTCCTGGTCTAAATACATTTTTCCACACACCCCAAACAAACGAATGGATTGGTGGCTCTTGACTGCTGAAAAGTGGGCGGTCCGCGAAGTAACGAGAATGCTCGCACGCGGTGGGGAAAAACAAGAAGTGAAAAAAGGGGAGAGTCGGGTCAGTAACGAGCTTAGCGCCTTGTAATCATCAGGGTTCCTCATCATTAACCAGCCATACATCTGATTCAACAGCCTCCAGCTCTATTCCCTCCCCAACTTTTTCCTTACTGGACCGCGTCACCTTGTTCACGTCCATCATTTTTCTTCCTCGTTGCCAAGTCAAGAGAAAAAAAAGTGGAGGGCTTTTGTTTTTCTCGACTGGAGTTCCCTCCTAGCTTCTCCATCATCCGCCCCAGGCCAACAAAATTTCAACAAACAGGTTTGTCGCGTCCCGAAGGGAAAAGTGTATCCAGTCAAAGTAGAGAGAGAAAGAGAGAAAAAAAAGAAGACTAATCGAATGCATAGACGCAGCCGAAAGAGTTGGCAGCGAGCCACCTTGAGCCACTGTGGTGCTAGGAATACAAAAGACTTCATAACCGCGTCGCCCGAATCCCCGCACCTTCTAAAAAGAAGGAATGTATTGACTGCCGCAGAGCCACAGTTGCGCTACATAATTCATGGTGATGGCACGCAATGCCATCTTGATGAAAAGGTCTTTCACGAAAGCTTCTCTTTTCTTACAGCCCCATAAACAAGACGCTCAAACACCTTTTCCTTCCAGCTAAACAACGGAAGTTAAAACAATAAACAGCTTAACACTGAGATTAGACCTGACACGCCGAAATTAGCCTGGGATTATTCATAAGCGTTTCCCCTCCTCGAACGGAAAAAAAAGAACTACAAAGAGGTAGAGTACGGTGTCGTTAAAAAACACACACCGGTTAGAGGCACCGTGCCCAAACATTGCCGAAACCTGCCCGCGAGCTGTCGTTTTGCTAACACACCGGACCGTATATAGCACTGTCTGGACATGCAGGACGAGCGTTTTTTTGGACAGTACAACAACTCCATCTAGTACGGGTAAAGCTCCTACACGGAGCGTCAAAATAGTCCACATAACGCAAGACATAACTTTTCCCCAACTTACCGTGCTTACAAATCGGCTAAAGGAGAAATGGCTCAACATACGAGGGAAAACCCTGGCAACTTTTTAAGTTGCGAAGGAAGGCGAGTGGGGTAAAGAGAACTCTCTTCAGGTTTGGCGTTTTCGTTCCTTGGTTGCTAAGCGACAAGGAAACTCCACTTCGCTCTCCCCGCCGCTTGAACAGGCCAAGCGAACAGAGAGGAGTAACGACTTGGGGCACGCCTGCCTTTCTTTCGCCCATCTTTTCCTATTATTCGTCTAACCCCCCAGAGAGGTGTTAGGTTGACTAGCCAACACAGTCCACGTCAACTCCTTCGCTTGTTTCCAACGTTTTCTTCTCTTTTAACTATGCCTTTTTCTTTCCCGAATTGCTCATTCCCCCCCAACGTCAAGCTTCAACAGTTTCTTCCTTCGCTTAGCAAAGCAGGTTATATGCTGCTCGGCCCTGGGATCTTGTCCAAGCCATCCCCGAAAATGAAAGCCGTTTGTCTCCACTCAAAGTCTCGTTTAGAAACAATCATACGCGAGAGAAAAAAAAGAGGCCGGCAATCTGCCAGAATTTTGTCATAGAATTGTCCTACATTTGCTCCCCACACGTCTATTAACAGTCCTGTCTTGTTGATAGTGGGCTACTCGACAGCCCCCAAACTAGACTACTAACTGTCCTATTAAGCGAGACTGATGCTTCCCAATTACCCAGTCCCCGTCCCGAAAGCATGCAACCCATATGCTACTACGTTTCACACCTTCCGTCTATGCCTTTGGCCAGCTCCTTTTTATCACACAACCATCACTCGTTTATCACAGTCCCTTTCTCTTTTACGAACACCAGAGACGCCCACCTACACAACCCAGCTTTACTACTTCCACACGCGAGAGGTCCGGCGATTCCGCTCTGTCTTTCCCATCTTGCAAACGGCTAATGTCCGCTATAAAAATCGTAACGCTAGATAGCTTTCGTTACGAACGTACTATTTATAACGCGACGCTTACTCGTTCCGTAATTAAGTCTACACAAATTTTTGTTTCTAAACATTACACTTGGGCTTCCCTTGACCCATTTGCTCCGGTTTTTTACTAAACCAAAGTGCGAGAAACGAAAAAGGCAATATTGTATATACGTTTTTACGATATTTTTAAATAGAATACATAAGACGTCGCTGAAAAAATGTAGAAAAAATACTGTTGAGAGAAATTTAGAGTTGGAACAAATTTTAGCAATGCATCATTAAATTCGTTGCTCAAACTCAAAAAGATTGAGGGATTTATAGTTAATTTTTTTTTTACTTAGAACTGGATCGCATTTTCAGTGACGAAACCTGCAATGTGGCCAAGTAAAACATTCTGGGGCGTTGAAAAATGTTAGTACAGCTTTACAGGTGAGCTCTTTGGGAATGGGAATGCGAAGCTGCATTCTTTTGTCAGGGAAATCGCTCCAAACCACCCCCCAATAAAGTGTGATATTTATACCTTTCGCAAAAACCTGCGCCCGTAACACGCGCGGAACAATTTCTATAATTAGCTATGGAGCAACGAAAGAATTACAAGCTCTTTTTTTGCGTGACTAACTAACTATCCTCTTATAAATAGACATCGTTATATGCAATCCCTCCCATTCAAGCGCCCCGATTTAGCTGAAGCCCAAAACGACAGGGAAAAGGACGCCAGCTACAAAGGAATAAGTATCACCAGTTTCCAGCGCAAGACATCCTCAACGCCAAACTGCCTTTTCCAATTACCAATCCAACAAAACGGCGCCTCAGCATTCTTTCCCTAGGGTCTGACCCCAGCAAGTAAATAAAACCATGGCCATAAACGTCTCGGCAATAAAACATTAAACGAAGCTTAAATAAGTATTAGACCCAAATTATGACCGAACGCCTCGCTCAGACGTTTTATTGCCCCGTTACTTGTCAAAACGGTGTAATTATGCCCCAACTTCCAACAAAAGTAAAAAAAAAAAAGAAAAGAAAGAAAACTCTTTGTTTGAGGACCAGGGGCCCCAAATGAAACTTTAGTAATCGGACTGTCCCCAAATGCCATAAGGGACGCGAGAAAGACTCGTTCTTCTGTGACGGTGCCAATTCTCGTCTTTTCTGCTACCAGGTGGAAACAAGAGGGAAAGCCAAAAGGGAATGGTGGAAAAGCAACGGCCACAAAATCAATGAAGCCAAACTCCCACTAGGAAAGAACGGGGAGAGCTATGCTACGATATTTCAGAGCCTTACGACCATTAAAACACCGCAAAGCCTACATTTAACCCTTGTGAACCACAAATCCCACCAAATTAAACCGGACTATCAGTTTTTACGAACCATACACACTAGAGAAACGAATTTCTTTCTACAAACTCGGTAGTTATAAATTAATAATAATAATAATTAATTAATAAATAATAAATAGATACATAATAAATAAATAATAAATAAATACATAAATAAGTTAACTTCAAGTTTTATCTCCCATTGGTGTCGACGTGATTAAACGATAGCTCAGTTGCACACCCCGGACTGTCTGCAGTTCACGTGCACCAATGTTTGGAAATACCTGTTCTTTCCGCTGTAAACGGAGCTGTCGTGGCGTTCTGTTATTTAGCAACTGTAATGGGACTCGGCGCGAAGTCCCCGACACGGTGAGCGAAGCTGCTTTCAAAATGTCGGCTTTCTGCATCCATTGTCGCACCACGCGTTCGTCCAATTGTAACGCTTTGGAAGCTGCTCGACATCCTACTTTGTCCACTTGTTTTAAAGCTTCCAATTTTAAAGACAGGGCATAGCTCGCACGACCCTTCTTTTTGCTCACTTTCCCCACGGTATCGCGCCTCGCTTTAGTCTGACAAGTACTAACACTGTCCGAAGAGGTGGTCGCCATTCCTGACAAATCACTTGGGTCATAAGAATGGGTCCGAAGGAAGGGGGGAGAAAACAATGCCGCGGTTTACAGCCTCCCGAGTGCGACAAGATGGATCAGACGCCGGCAGAAGGGAAGAAGCTCGTTCGTAACATCTCAACGAGTATACAGTGTTCCTGGCCCTGCCAACTGCTCTCACCCATCCGTCACCATCACCTTGTCAACGCCGGAGCTTTTGGTTACGTCCTCCACAACACTCACGACAACAAATGTTAATCTTTGACTCCCAATTGAAAACAGGCCAAAATACAGAGCTGGGCAAAACGAGGACAACGTCGCGAATAGTGTGTCACACTTTAGTGCTGTCACGATCCGAACTAAGGTCTGACAACTGACACGCCTTAACCTTATTTGCCCTCTTTCACTTGCAACCTAACAATTTCCCAAACACTATTACTGTCCTGTTCTGGGAACGCCTTCCCCTGGATAGGCAAATTCGCCAAATCCCCAGACGTTTTCCAACAGACTTACGCACTTTCCCCACACAAAAATACGAGCGTTAAGAACCCTGGAGGGGGAAATGTCCATAAAAGCAGAGAAAGAGAAGTCTTACTAACACAAATTTTAACCAATAAAACGTGTCACCAAGCCTTGGAAAAAAAGAGGAAAAAAACTCAATAAGGAAATATCACATAGCGATAAATTATTTTACTGGTGAGGAAACGTAGGTAGAAGTTGCAAAATTGAGAAAGTCTGAGAAGTGTGGCAAGGAGAACCAAAAAACGCACGGTTTCTAATTCGACCCTGAAATTCCTCACCTTTTTGTTACACCCGACTACTTTAACGTATTCTACATGAAACCCCAGTTTTATTCTTATTTTACCATTATTTAAAATATTTGTCTTACTTTATTATACTATTAGTTAATTTTTTATTATTTTATTAATATATGAAACACAATATATTATTTTATTACATGAAGATGAAACAACTATCCGGCAACTGTAGCGTTATATTTTGAAACATATCTACCTTACTGTAATGTTTATTCACCAAAAATACAAAAAACTAACGACGAAAAGAGTGAATAAAAGAAAGATGTTGCAATGCAGTAGACATTTCGCAAAATCTTCCCGTTTCGCCCAAAGGATTCCCGTCTTTTCAAGGCTAAAACCGGGACTGGAAACGAACATGAAAAGCGCTGTTTCATTATAAAATACCGACAGAACTCGCTCTCAAACACCGTGGCAGAAAGAATGCTCTTTTTTTTGTCCATCTCCCCTGCAGCATAGACACAACCCCGACGTTTAAGAAAGTATCAAAATATACACGAAATTCCCTTCATTGAGAGACCAGTCCAAAATCGCAAAAACAGTCCAGTAAACATTGCCTTTTAATGTTTGACCGCTTTGTCGCTGTTCTTTAAGGGGCATACTTTTTGTTCAATGTGCTTCTTTTTAGTATGTGCTCTTTTTTTACATCAAATTCCTCCGATCCCCTCAGCTAATCGGTTCCCCGTCAACGACTTGTTCGTTTTTCCTGGCGTTCACGCTATTGCCGACCAATCTAAATAAACACCTACTCTTTAACATCCGTGTTTGCCGAAACTCTATAAAAACACGTACCCCCCGGCAGGGGAAAAAAAATCCTCCGCACAAAAGGGATACGACCGAGGTAAAAGCCAGCTCACGCCAACGGCAATCTGTCCAATACCTTCTACTTATGATAAAAGGATCTTTTCCCCTTGGCTTGCCCAAGAGAGGGGGGGAGACAGTGGGTCCAAGCCCTCATTAATCTCCTAAACCTAATCGACCCTAAATCCGAACACCTGTTTATTCTCGTAGGTGGCTGTGTAGTGCTACATAAGACGACACACAGCCATCGCAGGTAGTAGCGCGTTAATTTATTGCCTCCTACTGTTTACATTTTCAAACATTTTGTTTCTTTTCAACTTCACTTAACAAAACAAAAAAAACTTAGTCATTTGCCTTGATTTATCTTGTTCCCATGTCCATGTCCTCTCCATGGAAACCACATTACTGGGTAAATAATTTGAAAAGACACGGTTCTCTGAATTTTCGTCTCCCGGGAGCCCCGCCTCCTTGCACATGGGAACGGAAGAAAACTGCCACTGACGAGTAGTTACTCCCAAGTAGGTAATTACCGTAACCATCCTCTGTTCCCTAAAACAAAGTTGAGAGGAAATGATCCTCACACATACTCCCTTTACCCGTTTTATTGCTTTGAAAACTCAACGCTGCCAACCCGTTCGCAACAACGATGCCTCATGCGCTTACGAGTGAAAAGAGGCAATTAACGGAACATAATTCCCTCACAAAGCCCCCAGTCTTGTTAAAACAAAAAAAGCCTGGGGCCAATTCACTCCCGCCGAGTCTTTCCCAAATTACCGGGCTTCATCTTACACGTGAGGGGCCGGTACAACTCTTGGCCGGTTTAAACGGGGCAATTTAACTATTCGCCTTGTTACTCGTCACGTTTAAACAGTGGTGAACCTTACCACGCTTACTTAAAAAAAGAAAAAAGAACATTTAAAAAAACTTACCATGTGGTTCGCTCGCCACTTCTTTTGTGGTGGACTGACCAAGTCTTCAGCGCCGCCAGCGGCCTCGGCATTGATCAGATGTAACTGGGATAACGCCGCCGCGTTCCCGTTGGCAGTTCCCGCACTGGGTAGCATGCCTTTCATCACCGGGGCGTAGACACCATTGTTGGTGCTACTGCCACCACCACCACCACCACTACTACTACTCACGCTCGTGTTGCTGTACACACTGGCGCCCGCACTCACTCCTGCAGGAGCCGCCGACGCGAGTCCCATCGGCACGGGCACCGTGCCACTTAACGGGGTCACGCTCAGCGGCGAAGCATTGCTATTACTGTTGGGATAAGCTACCCCGGCATTGTTACTAGCTCCGAAGGTAGCACCCGACGCCGAGGCACTGTTCACCGTCGCACCACTGCTTCGCCCATTCGTGCCGTACGCCATGTTCGGCGGGGCTGGGACGACTCCCGAGACCGGAGTAACCGTTAATCCTCCGGCCGACGTGTTCAAGCGCAGCGGGGCTGCGTTGGCCAAGCTGCCCATCACCGGCGTGACCGTTACACTGGAGCTGGTGCTGTTGTGATTCGTGGCCGATAATCCCGGCACGACCGGAGTCAGCGAGGTCATCGAAGCCAACGCTGTCCCCGTCCCACTCGCGTTATTTCCATTACTAAGGGGAGTGCTGGCCCCGACGTTCAAGGCATTATTGCCCCCGCTGTTGGTCGCGGTGGTGCTACTCGCATTGCTTGCGGGAGTAACCCCTTTCCCCGCCGCCGAAGGACTGGTGTTTCCTGCCGGCGGAACTAGAGCTGTTAATCCTGTGCCAGCAGCCGTGGCGTGCTTGTCACGTCCTTTGTCTCGCTTATGACCCCCACTGGCTCCGCGTTTGCCCACCTGGTGCCGAGACTTGGCCTGATCGCCGGCCGCTGGACTGTGAAACCCGGGCCCGTTGCTCGCGGCCCCACTACTGTTACCATTCGGACTGGCATTGCTTGACACTGAGCTCAAAGGTCCTACGTTGGCGTTCGGTCCGGCTGCCGCAGCCACGCCGTGGGGCTGCGGGTTGGTGCCGTTATTGCTCGTCGCACTGTTCGGTTCAGCGTGGTTGGTACCACCACCACCTCCTGACTTGACAATTTCGTGTTTGGCCTCACTCGAGCGAGTTCCCGGACCCGGTTTCGTGCGCTTAATTTTCATTTTCAGTCCTTGGTCCACCGTAGCTGAATGTTGCATGGCTGCCGTGCCTGTGCTGGGATTCGAGGGAGGCACAGGGCCCATTTTTCCTTTGCCAGCCGTGAGAGAGGACGCTAGCCCGCCCGCGCTAGCGTTGCCGCCACCTCCTGTGGCTGCTGATGATGAACCTGTGAGGAATTAACGTACCAAAAATGCACAGTTAGCTCTATGTTAATACTCCGCTACTCGTAAATTATAGTTTTCTCTACTCAAAATGGGTTTAGAAATGTTTAGACATACAAAATTGCGTCAAAATAAACAACAAAATGTATATATATATATATATATATATAAAGAACAAAAATTACATTAAAAAACACCAAAAAAATCCATAAAAATAGCACTAAACAATAGTCGAAACAAAAAAATGGTAAGGACAGGAAATAAACTAAAGGATAAAGAATGGAACGAAAAAGTCTGATATAGAATAACGTTTCGAAATTGAAAAATTGAAAAGGACTAGAAATAAAGGAAAACAAGAAGAATGAAGTGAGAAAGTCTGGTATAAAAATAACGATTAGAAATAAAAACAAAAAATGGAAAGAACAAGAAATAAAGTAAAATACAAACAACAATGGGAAGGACCTTACCACTTGCTAAAAGTTCAACGCCGTCTTTGCCGGTCGTACCACTCGTCAAATTGGTGCCGTTCACACTCGGGTGATTTTTCCCACTATCATTCGTTTTTTCAATGTCTGCGTCTAAATCGATTATCAGGTCACCGATACCAATGTCCCACTCGGAATCTTCATACTCAAAGTTGGTTTCACCTTTGTTGGCATTCGTCGTGGCACTACTAGCACCTAGTCCTGCACCAGCCACGCCCACCAGCGATTCCGTTTTTGTGTTCAGCACCGCGCCACTCGTTTGTTGTCCGTTTCCCGCCCCTCCCGACGCCAAGCTGCTGCTGCCGCGATTCGAGTGCACGCCCCTTCGTCCCGCCCCTGAGCCTGAGCCTGGCCCTAACGCGGGCCCCGCCTCCGCTCCCGGCCCGCACTCTTTCATTGGTTCGCACAGGACGACGCACCTACGGCGTCATTCCCCCACCGTCCCCGCCCACACATTCGTAGCACTTCCCAGCAGGATCTTCCGGTAGCGGTGTATTCCACAACCCTGAAACGGAGACGATGGGCGTACCCCGAGCCAAAGGGGGCGTGATTACTGGTCGCTTCCCAACAAACCTGGGCCATATAGAACGCACTATCCCTTCAAGAATTCCTAGAAACACAACGAAGACACATTCTTAGAACTATCAATTAACTTTTATTCAAAAAAGAAATAGAAAATGATTTAAAGATTTTTTAAAAAATCATAAGATACTTTAAATTATAAAAACCATACATCATTTAAATCAGAAAAAACATACATCCTTTAATCAGAAAAATCAGACAATTTAAATATTTTTAAAAAGAAAGAGCATAATTTCACGAATGTATGAAAGGAAGCTCCCGCAGGCAGTTTATAAATATTTATGTGCCTTGTAATAACACGCTTTTCCCTCAAGGAAAACTGCCACCTTCGCAATGAGTAAGCCCGGGGTAAACCATATTTTGAAATTGTTTCACACAATGCTCTCAAATGTCTCTATTGTGTGCACAGCTGCCAGACCCATTTCGCTTCTCATCCGTGGTGGTATAGTCGAGGTCCTCTCCCACCGCCGTTTCACTTAAGTACCTCCTTATTTCCGCAATTCTCAACTCAATCGCGCCACGCCAACAGAGAGAAAAATGTTTGGGTTTTGTGCTTCACCGGCATGTAACCAACTCCCTGCGCTTCTTATAACAGGTTTACTTAGGCACAGGGCCAAGCCCGTTTGAACGCTACCATGCCACACAAATAAGCGTGAAACCTGGTTCTATTGGCTCGACGCTATTTTTTCACTCACATTTTCCAACCCATATTTTCCCGACAACTTGCTGTTTCATGGTACGCATTAGCTTCAACTACAGCTGACAGAGCGTGAACACTAGACTACTGCTCCTTTAAAAGAAATGTTCTCCCCCCAAAATAAAAAATGGACGACATCCCGCTGCTAAATTCGACGCCAGGAAGGCGAAAAACAGACTCGCCCTCTTATGCGGTTTAACCGTTGCGTTCAACTCGTCGATCCTTTCTTCGTCGTCGAATTGACTTCAAAAGCTGGGTTAAATAACAAAAATGCGGCCACAAGGGGCTGCAAATTCCTCTCACACACAAAAAGGCCAGTAGTCATGTACACGCAGTGTATCACTTCTATATAAAAAAAATCCCTGCGGCGAAGAACCCCGAACAGATGCCCTGATTTGTTTCATCATGCTGTTCAACATGTACTCTGATTAGTCCTCCGTCAATCACACACTTCATAGCCCCCCCTCCAGCTTCTCGCCTTCGATGAGACTTCCTTCGAATAATACCCTCCGGCAGTCTGTTTACGGGTAAACTATGTAACCCTCTCATTGCCAACCCCTCTCGTTCATTAACTAATTAAGCTTTACATCTCACGCCAACCCCTCCTGTCTCCCCCTTCGGTCTCGTTCTCTTCCTCCTGGGTCCCACGGAGTCACGCTGATTGGCTTGGTCGCCCAATCTCCACGGAATCTTTCTAGTCGCGCTGGGCTCAAATGGGTCGTACTTAATGGAAGAAAGCCTCGGAAGCCGGGTTCTTCTCCCCAACCTCACCTCGATGTCATCACTTCTATATACAACCCCAATATCCCACTTTAAGCCCCAACGGTATTTGCACCCCTTCAATACCCCCTACCCCTACTCCCTTGATGGATGGCTAGGCAAATAGCACGAAAGACACTTCTGTTTCATAAGTCTTTATTGCGTAGAGCTAAATCTGTATACACGATACAACTTCCCTTTCAATCTTCGTTAAAGAATTAAGGAATTTGACAAGTGTTGACTTTCATAGGTAAATTGATGGTATGGTCCCGACCGTTTTGCTTTCGTGCCCAACACACCATACTGTATAGTTAAAAATTAAAAAAAATATTGTAACCTAGCTGGACCTAACTTAACGTTTCATTAACCTTTCTCTGTTTTTACGAACTAACTCGTGTTAGGTGAACTAATATAATGTAAGATAAGATAAATTATAAGATACGATAAATCATCTTGCGTCGCGTTAGATTAAGTTAAGTCAGATTAAGGTAACTTAAGTTAGATTAGGAATGAGAATACCGTTGGGATTATAACACGAAAGTACGCTTTAATACAACTCCGACATATTTTCGGAAAAATAATCAATAAATTTTTTTTAAATAACCTTCATTTCTCGTAATAGTAAAATTTCGTTATAACTAACTTTGTGTTTTGTTTTAATATAACGAATAAGAAACAATAGTTTTAGTAAAAATATAATAAAATATCATAGTAAAGTAAAATATAATAGTAAAAATAACCAATAAAAACTTTTAAAAAAAACTTCATTTCTTGTAATAGTACAATTTCGTTATAACGAACCTTTTGTTGTGTTTTAATACAACGAACTATCGGCTACTGTAATGGAGTCCAAAGGTACCGAGTTACGTACCCTTATACCGAGTTATACCCTGAAAACTGTCCGATAGAAACGAACTTTGGACAGGCTTTGGCCTCAGGAGGTTCGTTATACCGAGATTCCATAGTACAAAGAGCTCAGCACCCACCGGGCATTTTGTACTAATCTCTCCCTACTGCTTTCCCTTTTCCCTCCCTCCAAACCGCAGCGTGCCCAATTGAAACCAAAATCCACTTTGACATCCTCCGCTTACATCATTGCCGTGATCCCAGGATTTTGGCTAACGCAAGGGCAAGGGCGACGACAAGCTTCATGCGCCCGGGGTCACTGCCAACGCGAAGGGATCCTCATTTTCTATTTCTGTTCCCATCGTACCTTTCGCCGAAAAAGCCACACGTCCCTTCGTTTTGCATGCCGACTGCAAGAATAGAAAAATCCCACGACACTCACCGTAAAAATTAAGTGTCCACACCCTAAACGGCCTGTCAATACACTCCTCCAAGTAGAACCTCGCTCTTTTTTTTACACATTCGTAATGTGATAACTCGCGTAAAAGGACGGAAATACCGTCGCTCGCGTGGTGATAAACAGGCCAATACTTGTAACACATCCTGCGTGAAAGTTGGTATCCAGTCCCAGCTGTCAGTACCGAGTTAAAGGCTCTCGACACACTGTCTTGCTCAAAGCACTAGGGAACGACGGGCCGAACTAAAAAAAAGCTCGAATAAAAAAATAAATAAGAAATTGACTAGCGGTCCCTTTTTTCTTCATTTTTTTTTTTTGCTCCAGTCGTCCTCAAGAGATCTCGTCAAATCTGTGGTACCTAATGAACTCGGTCCTTGTGCTCCGACGCGAAAGAAAAAGGTTCAACACACGTGCGATAAGCAGATGCGATTCTTGTTTCTTTTTTCTTTTCTTTTCCTCTGCCTGCTATCAACTTCGTGTTTTAGCTAATGTTGACCGAAAGAGTCGCCAAAGCGTCATCCATCAAGTGACCGAACTCGTTTACGCTAGCGCCGTTGTCAGCTTTTACAAGGGCGACATACGGCGGGGCTGTAAATTCACCTAAAAGGATCGCTGCTGCGGCCAGCGTGCCGTGACTGGCCAGCGAACGGAATGCTGGCCATCGCATACCGTGCCCAGCTCAAAGTTCGACGGGTTCCCATGTCCCTAGCTCCCCAATCAACCTACAGTATACAAACCATTCCAGAAAAAGCACTACAGCTTATCTCGGTCGGGAAGATTCTTTGTTTTTTTCCCTCCCCTTCTCATTTCAACAGTCAACCAGTTCCACAGTCCCATGTTGCCAGACCAATGCTGATTCTCCAACTGCAAACCCTAGCCAAAGGGGAGAAACCCCCGGCGTTTAAACAAATACAACAACTTCTCCGAGACCCCCAAAGTCCCCAACCAGCCCCATCAAACAAGTAAGACAAATCGGATAACGTTCCCAACGAAGGCTGTGAGCCCTCTTATCACACCAAAAACACACTGTTACGATCAAGGCTAGACTACATAAGACATACAGAATACCTGCTCCCAAAAAAAACCCACCACTTGGCGATCAGGGCGCAGTAAAAAAAAAAGCAGCGTACACAGGACACGTTTGTAAGTGGCAGACGACCATGTTTGGTTTTGCGCGAGCTCAGCTCGCTAAGCTTGCTGTTCTTCCCTTCCTTGGGCCCTTCTTTTGCCAGCCGCTATGATAGCCTCTGTATTAACCCTCCAACCAATTCCATGGCACCAGGCTCGAGGACTTCAAAACCTTCCAGTGTCTGCCTCCCCCCAGCCGAAAAAGGGACCGTTTTCCTACGTCATCCGACTCCTCGCTTTTTTTTTGGCCGTTTGGGAGGATGAAGGCTCCGGGTAGAAGTGCTAAGTTGGAAGCAAGACAGGCGGATAAACGGACCGAGAAAAGGAAGACCAGGAACCCCTCCGCTCCCCTCTTTTTCTCTTTCTCCTCTCGTTCCCACTTGGGTCTCCCCTTCCCCTTCCCCAACGTTGACCATACAAGTCCTCCTCCATGCGAGCTTCCACTGAGTGGTTGTCGCCAAGATTTCAGGCGCGATACGCTGGCCAGCGTTCTTAGAAGTTCAGCACAGACCGGAAAGGGGGAATTAAGCAAGGAAAATGACATTCTTCCACACTCGCTTCGCTAATGAAGATTAATTGGACGCGAGTTATTACCCCGCCCCCTTTTTTATACCTTTCATCCCAAGCGTTCATCTCTGCGCTCGTCATTACGCGACCGTACTTTCAAGGTGAAAAAAAGTTCTCAACAATGCATCGATACTGGGCTAAATTAGCGTATGTGGGGCTAAAGTAGGGATCATAAATCGGTCACTAACCGCTGAAAGATAAAAAGAACTTTTAAAAAAAGCCACTAGAGAACGAAATGGTACTCCCAGTCCATTATAAAACCACAGTTCTCGAAAGAAAGCTGAAGCTACCGTCTAAATAAGTCCGTGAATGACAAATTGTCATGCACGTAAGCTGCTTCTTTTTTGGAGTCCCAACTAGATACACCATGCGTGCATGGTAGCTCCTTTTCCGCCCCACCTCTCGCTCTTTTTCCAATGTTGAAACGTGAGAAGGCTGCTGCTCATATTGTAACGTTCACAGCCGGTATTTCCAAGACCCCGCAAACTTACACTGTGGCAAACTTGGTGTTTGGTCGTCAGCGCCACACTCTTCAGGCATGTTACCCACGCCAACGGGAAAAGCTCGCACCAGACACCGCAAAACTATCCGAGCCCATCTTTTTTTAACGCGCTGGAAAGTTCTAATCGAGAGAAATGTTTCGATTACTCTTAACCCAAGTCCCTTCTTTTGTTTGTCTCCGCTAAGACAAAAAAAAACGGGAGGGAGGCAAAAGAGCTGGAGGGTTGGTAGTTCACGGAGTATACACACGTCCTACGTCGTTGCTTTGTGTTGATCCATCGATCCAAAAGAGGTAAGGAAATAAAAAGGTGGCACTGGGCGAGCTAGGGGACAGAAAGAAAAGAAGGATAACCGCTGAAGGGAGAGGCAGTGGAAGCTCCCAAGGCAACAATGTCTGCATACTCACAGGGCAAGCGGAGCCCATAGAATAATTATTTTTCCGTTAGAGGCGTTTAGCCCGCTACTACAGCGCAAAAGACGGTGTAGGTCAATGAAGTGACTCGCGCACTAGGTACGATACTATTCGGCGAGATGGTCTCCAAACGGGCAAAAATGTAGTCAAGTGTGCTTTTTTTTCTTCGGGCTTGAAATGTTCCCATAAAAGTTCTGTTTTTTTTCCCAGGCTGTTCCAGAGCTCGCGGCCTGTGAAGCCAACAAGCAACGGAGGAGCACTAGGGAGGGGTTACCTTGGGACTCACTCACTTACGCCTTTTGCTTTCTCGTAATTGATTAGTATGCATGAAGCACTGCCCCTCCTTGCCCGAGCCAAGCAGCACCCGCCATTTAAACATTCAAGTCCCCGTAGGATTGGGTGACAACAAGAACAGGACCAAAGCATGTCATTAGGACACATACATTCGTGATATGATGTATGACAGTAAGGATTCGAGTCACCCGAAAACAAAAACGGCTCCAAGGGAACTTGACTTACCGTTGGGGAGAAAAGACACTCCAAGCTGTATAGTATCCAACAATGGGGATTTTCTTTTATCCGTAGAACCCAAATGGCGTGCTTTTTTGGGGGTAAGAACTGGACACTGGTTGTTAAATCCTTGAAAATAAGGCCAAGTAAAACTGCCGAAGAAAACTCATGCAATCCAGTACAGGGATTCCAATTTTTGTCGAATGAAAAAAGTGCACGTTTCCAGAACTTATCCAAAGGAGAAAGAAACCACGGCACTCATTATCTGTATATCACCACGTCACACTTTCCTGATTCATTTTCTATGGATCGTTACGGTCAAGTCCAATTTAGAGAGTGTAGTATAATCCACCGCGATAGAGGAGCAAACACCATACACTCACACAAAGAACATGCAGAGCGCCCTCTGTATTTTTGGCAATTTTTCTAATCGACCCGCAATACAAACACGTCTTTCCGTGGCCAACAAGGACGCAGACTGACGTTACCTCGCTGTGTAAAGCGCTAGCATTCGGGGGTTTGCCGTTGGCCTGCCAGCCTTGCCTGCAATGCTGATAGCGGTAGTTGGGACGCAAGCAAAACGGATACAAGGAGATAGTGAAGTGGGCGCAGCCGCTTGTTCAAACTCACTACAAAGAATTTCTAGGCAACGAAAATTGGCATAACTTGATTGTCACAAGGATAGACCTCTTTCGTCTTTCTACTCCCGTAAATGTATTTGCTTTAAAGTCCGCATTGCAACTTCGCCCCCATAAAAACTTGGAAAGGAATCAATACTTTTAGGGAAGAACACAAGGTAATAACGACGTTTGTAGGAGTCATGCTTACCCAAGCTTCGAAAAAGTTTCCGTACCCGACTGTCCATTAATTGCTATTAAAACTTACTAGAACTATAAAATGCAATAAGTAAAGTCATCTCCGCTAGTTCTGTTTCCAAAAGATAATCATGAGAGCTAGACTGCCAGTTTGGGGCACGTTCCCATCGCGAAAAGCCTCCGCCAAACCGGAACAAAGGACGACCGTTCGAAACCGCCTTTTCCGTCGTTGAAATAGATCGTACTGGGGTAAAAATGCGTCTCTAGTAACTCCTTATTATAAACTAGCTAACAAGTTAACCCAAGTCCGTTTTCCAACCTCGGAAACACAACATCTTTGGCAAATGCTAGCGATTGGAAACCACGAGGCAGGCTATGCTATTCGCGATGGCAGCTGCCCCGAGCTTCCCTTGATGGCTGGGGGCAGATATGGACCGGTTGCCTTGAGCTTGTAAGTTGCCTTTGCCTGCTTGTGTCTTGTAAAAGAAGTCGCATTCCACAAGACCTAACTGAACCGTACAATTTACAAATTCAAACCACACTGATTGGCACAACGCGGGTATTATTTTACCAGTCAGCCGCTTGTCAGTGTGTGTCGTCATTTTCGTCGCTTTTAGGTCCCTTTACTGAAAGGTCTTTTTCAGGGCAGATATTGTATAGAGAAAAATAAAAACAAGACGGAATAGGAAAAAAGCACAATGGTAGACGTAGCATAATCCCTCACCCTGCGTTCCTAGCGAAGATGCTGTCTACTTGTGGAATACGTTATTTCTATATCAACCTTTTGATAACGCGGTTTAGTCTACACAAACAAAAGTTGCTGGGGACGTGCCAAAGTATGCTTATGCTACGCTTACAGCGTCTTTATTACATTTCCCGGGACTTTGATACTACACTTTCCCTACCTAGCTTTTTCTTACCACCCACCCTACCTCGTTTCTTCATTTCAGTAGTCTCTTTTGACACACTTTTTACGAGCGATTATGGCTCATAAAGCCAGCTGTTTTTGGATGTCTGCTTGGCAAAAAGAAAGAAACAAACTGATTAGGCAAAGAAGCGCCGAGTGCCTAAGCCTCTTTCACAACTCCAATATCCGAAAGACTCTGCCTTGAACATCTTAGGCGTTGAACGCTAATCTCGTCTTTTTTTAACCTTGGATGCCCACCCAGCGAAGATAAATTAAAGCTTCACCTCATAAGACGACTTCCGATGAATTGAATGTGTATTGGGTAACGCCAACCTTTACACCTTTCCCCATTTCTCGACGGAGGCTCCCAAAAGACAGGGGAATTGCTTTTGTGGCAAGTTTCGCCGGCTCTAGCCCGAGTCTTTGGCAAAGGGGGTCTACCGAGGCTGTCCTACCAGCTTGCCTTGTAGATTACAATTCCGAGCCATCGAATACCGGACAGCACGCTAGAGCACCCAGAATGCTGGCAAAGCAGAACCCGGAATAAAGGAGGAAGAGAAGCATGTCCAAAACCGGAGGCGTCCAAGAATTTCAGCTACGTCATAAGAATCATGAAGTGAATGTCATCAAGTAGCCTTAAAGAGGCACATGCTTCGCCACTAAAACCGCTGCGTTTCTTTTTTCTTTCTTTTTTTTATGCAGAATACGTTTTATATCTTGATCTAGCCTGCAGCGTACGCTAAGCCCATTGGTAAAGCTAACACACTGCAGCTTCTAACTCACAGATAAAAAAAAGGCTTTACAGACAAAAAGAAGGAAATCTCGTCTTGCACTAGAGACATTAAAATATTTTGCTAGTCACTTCAAGCAGACGAGTCTTTGTTGGTCCCTTAGCAGTAAAACTGCGCGCTTTGCTATTCAAAGGTATATCTGTGTGTTGCTTTTTTGAGGGTCCTGCAAAAAAGAAAAAAAAAGGAAGCACTTCAAGTTCCGCAGTGCAGTCCTAGTGCTAAAACCTCGCTACGGTTTGCGTTAGCGCCCCTTAGTCGAATATAGGGAGGAAGGAAAACACTCGTTGGGTGGAAAATGCTGCTGACGATGTGCGCTGGGTTTCTCACAGCATAAGAACCGTCAGCAAGATCTCCACAGGACTCCCAGGGGGGGGATTTCGGTTGCTATCCGTCCAAAAATGTCTTGGTTTTGGCTTTGGGGAGGTCGTGTGGGCCCTACTTTGGGTGCCGACGAAAATATCGCGGCCCCAAACCCTGCAAAAAGGCAGACAAAAAGCTTGATAAGTTGAGTTAGAAGAACAAGCCTTCAACAACGCCACCAAGGTAAACAAAACGAGCTATGAGATCCTCAGAGAAAAGCTCATGATTCTCGGGTGTAATACGAAGAAAGCCCCCAACCGCCCAGTCTTCACATTCTCTCGCTCCAAACCCAGGCCCTTACTTCAGAATATATCTGACTCGGACAAAATTACAGGATCTCTATTTCCCCAGTGAATCAAGCTTTTGTCTCCGCCTCTAGGACGGTTCTCCTTAATTGGCCCCGATCCTAAAACGAAGACAACTTTCCGAGCGTAAATTTGTTGTATGGCCAACACCTGTTAAAAAATAATACGATTCACCGAGACCTAGGCACAACATCCAGCGATTGTTGAAAAAGAAAAATAGGTTTTCTTTTATCTGTAAAAGCTCGGGAATTTTTCTTGTAGCCAAGCTTTTATATGCCATGCAAATCCCAGAACTGCCTTTTAACTATACACAGTACATTTTCTCTCGTCACTACCCCTTTTTACTGTTTCCCTTTTCTTTCTTTCTTTCCTTTCCCTCGCCTTTTTCCCTCCTTCTGCCTCTCTTCCGTCCTTTCCTATTTCTACCCCGATGTATATACGCTGTGATGGTTCGGCTAGTTGGGGCAGTAAAGAGGGTTGTTTGGCGTGGGTAGATGGTTCATGGTCTATATATACGACCATACCGTCAGCTTGCTAAGGGTTACATAGAAGAACACAAGAGTAAGGCCACGACAGATAGCAAAAAGAGGGGGGAAAAGAATGAGGTAAACAGAAAGAAAATGGATCGATGGATGTCATAAAACTTCGCTGTTGTCCAGTGTCTGTCACCCAAGCTGGCCATACTCTTTATGATCGCCTTCATCGTCCACTTCAGTCCATTTCATTCCATGCTATCTGCTGCACAATTGGAGCTTCTTCCTCAATGATGTTCTAGGCCGTCGTTGACGCTCAATATCACGCAGCAATTGTTCAATTGGGAGGCTTTTAATACGACTGACTTTTAGATCTCTTGGGGCTGAAAAAAAAACACGATTCACGCCGTCTTCTTTGCCCTCCCTCAAGTTTCTCTATTGCCGGTTGACTCTTTGTTACGTGGGCTCCCTAATGCCAACTTCATTGACCTCGACTTTCGCCGTCGATTACCGAGGCCAATGACGACATAACTTGGGGGTCTTACCAAGGGGGCTAGAATAGAGCTAAACCTTCCCTAGTGGACGACTTTTTCACAAAATGAGTTCTTACGAACAGCTTTCATACCCCTCTGATGTTGTTCTTTGCCGTTTGAAATAGCATGCCTCCATCCAAACAGCACGGCAGATGCTGTATTGTGATAGCAATGGGGGAAAAAGGAACCCGAGGTCCCGAAAGCCTTAGAACTGTGAAGCTTTTAGTGAAGATCGTCCTAGTCAAACTCCGAAGCGCCGACGGAACCTATGTTGTAGGGTGTCCCTGTTCCTTTTTTACGAAGCTCAGGGCTAGCTTTGCTTTGTCGTAGTCCTGGGAGTTCGCAGCAATGCCCAGTGCTGCAAAGTTTTCAAGCTTCACCATGTCCCTTCAATTTCCCTTAGTGGCTATTTAAGAGTTTGTGGTTTGGGTGAGGTAGCTGTTTAGGTGCCTCACTGGGGTGGATAAACGAGTTGTAATTGAGACAGACATGATGTGCGGTGTCGATGACGCAGAGGGAGAGAGAGAAATTGGGCTCTGACGAGAAGCAGATAAGCGCCCATGCTACCTTGCCTAGGAAAGAGATGGAACAAGGGTCTTTTAATCCGGTTATACAGTACACAGAAACGTAGAGGGGGTTTTGCCTTCCTTTATCACTTCTCTTTTCGTAGTTTTGGCTCTGACTCCCTTTTCACTCACGAATCTTCTTTGGGGACCGTTTCCCCCCTCCCTATAGCTTTTTTCTGGACTTGCGGATTAGTCGGGGGGAAAAAAGAAGTAAAAGGTATAACTGCCCGTTTACAACCAAACCAGAAGAAAAGCTAAGCTTTACGCTATGTGGTTGCCTCTTCCAGGCCATTCAAACTTCCTCGATATAGACTAACGCAAACCAACAATGACGGAATAAAAAAAAACGTAGGATATTACACCGTAACCACAGCACTAACCAGTTGTCTTTAAAACAGGGTTTATCAACCATACATTAATGACCCTTTGAAGAACTGCGCAATGGTTTTGTAGACAGTCGTTACACGTCCTTGGGTAGTCTTACAATTTGAAGAACAATGAAACAGGCATCATAAGAATTGCTTGACATTTTTGAATTACTGTTTTCTCCATAATTGTTGGATTTTTTTAACGTTCCATGTCTGACAGCGGCGCTTCCTCTTATAAAACCCCCAAACCCTTCTTTTTTCTTCCCAAACTAACCTAAAACTAACTAAACCTAACTCAATGTGTTTTATCCAGATGGGCATTTTTAAATTATTATTTTCTTACAGCGTGAGCTTAGCTCGTTGCCCAGGGGGCATATTTAGACTTTGGGAATGTTAGGAAAAAGTTAACTTTCTTGGGTAGGTTAGTTAAGTTAAGTCTTGGTTAGACCAAATTTAATTACAACTTAGTGCAGTCTTTATCCACCCAAAGCGCTTGTGAAAAGAATGACTCGAGGAGTGTATTAGAGAAAAGTTCAATATCTCGAACGCGAACAAAGGTTTCCTAACGTGGCAAGAGATAGTTTAGTTTGAATGAATGTCAATCTTTGGTTCAGCGGACGTGTGAAGTACGTTTACGCATCGGGCTATAAAACAACACATTCCCCAACAGCTTTGAAAACGCGAGAACTAAAAGGCGAATGGAATTGGACGCGTCCCTTGCTGCGGTCCCTATCTTCCGGCTTTTTCTGCATGGACTGAACTCTCCAACGCCCCTTGCCTCAAAGCTCCCCTCACACTACAAAAGCCCTCAACAGAAGACTCTTCCTCCCCCCTTGTATGACTAACAGCGCTAACCGCAGAGAATCACGATGAAAATAAAACCTCATTTTCTCTTCTCTCTTTTACACCAGCGACAACGCTAATGGGTATCACAATAACCGTCTGCTACTTTAGCCAGTAGTTTGTTTCCTAATTATTCACCCCGTTAGCATAGCGCCTAATCGAGACGTGAGATTGACGAGAATTCGACAAAAACGGTCAAAGAGCCAAACCTGTTCTGGGAGATGTTTTCCCCTTTGTGAAATCCCCAAGAGTCTTTCTAACCACGTTCACAAAGCAAACATACTTCTATAGCAGTGATGACGCCATCCTCAACCGCAAGGAAAAAGAGGCAAGAAAAACTGACAAGAGAGAGAAAAGAAAACGAAGAGAGAATGAGCGAACGCGGAGAAAAGAGAGAAGATAAAGAAAACCGCAGACTAGCCTGGGCACAGAGCATGTTTTGCATTCTGAATATTTTTGAAAGGCCAAGTTTCCCAGAGCAAATGTAGTCTACACACAGAAAAAGATGTCGTGGAAAGAGACGAGCCATTTTCTTCCTCGACATTGACTTGGTCGCGAAGTACCAACAATACAACGCCCACCCAATCCTTTTATTTGACGTGAAATTATCAACCATATGGAGCGTACTCCTGGAGTTCCTAAACGTTCAATCTTGGTGGGTTTGTTTCATGACTTATTTCCTGGCTTGGAAGTTAGCGTGTTGCCTTTGGATAAATGTGATGGGGCCCTGCCCCTTTTGGCTTCTTCCTTCACGGTCAACAACCAAAGCCCACCAAGACCCTTCATTATCACGGGTCTGTTTCTTTCCAAACGCTTAATTAGGCGGCACTACACCATCAAACAATTGAGCTAAGAATGAAACGGTTAGAAGAAAGAAAAATTGATGGGGTAGCAAGGGACTGCTGAAAGGAAGAGAGAAAGGGAGACACAAGAGAAAGGGGATGCGAAGAAAAACGAGTGACAAATCCGTCAGTTATTTTACAACCCAGGATACTATTCAGAAGTACCCCACACGAGAATGTGAGAAATACCCCATTTTCACCTTTCTTTCTTCTTTTTTTTCTGGGAGGGATAGAGCAGCCTTGGGACTTGGGTTTTCACAGCTCTTCCGAAACTCTACATAATACAATAAACTTGACTACTAGAGTGAGCGTGAAGAATGCTCCTTTAAGAAAAAACGTGGAAGCATTCCATTTTCACTTAGTATTTTTTGGCGTGCCAGGCCAGCAAAAAATAGGAAGAAGCTTCAGAGGTGTACTCGACTTTCAAGTTCAATTACGAAAAGGGGATCTATTTTGCACGTTGACAAGATTGAAAAGCTAAACACTAAATGGGACTAAAAAGAAAGAGCAGGTTTCTCCAAAAAATTTATATTCGCACATATGAAAGAGAACACTGACTCTTTATCATATAGACATATAGACATGATTGTACGCACGTTTCTTTACAACACTGCGTATATGTATGGTGTGCTACTTTGGGAACGAAGTATTCTCAGTTTAGTTTGTCAAACAAGAATGTCATTACCCCGCCATTCTTAGTTGGTCACGTCGTAAAGCTGTTACGTCACAGGAGGAAGACAAAGGAAGAGCGCATTACTCGACGTTCATTGATTCTGGTACATCATTTCACACTTTCAATACAAATGGGCTACATGCTTGACCTGTGTCTTTACTACGTTAACAAGCTCGCTACTAGCTATGATATATGTTATCCAGAGTATCTGTGCGTATTTCTTACTCTGTCGTATTATTGTTGATTACACACTACTAAAAGCCTACTTCCGCCACTTGTCAAGTGTTGTTATTAAAAACCGAAAACCCCGACGCTACCTCCAAGTACCCACCTCGTTCCGCGGTTTGTCTCGCCTCGTCCCATTTAACCAGACTAGACTGGTAATTCTTGTAGTGTTGATTCCCCCAAGGCTTCACGGTCCAAGGGAACACTTCTTAGGTTTTTACAGCTAGAAATAAGACAAAGCGTATTATGGACACCACGGAGAACGCGAAAATCGCTCAAATTCCAACAACACTAATGGAAAGCCTATAAATTCCCATTTGCAGTGGTTCAATAATTATGACATGAAAGGAAGATTGAAAAAAACAGTAACGAAGTACTAAAAATGCTTCTGGTTATTTTTTGTTACCTTTGCCGACCATGTCGATGTCAAGTCTGATTACAACACAAAACTTGCAGGAAGCAAAAGGTAAAAGTGGTTATAGAAACATGTCAGTAAGGAAAGAAAGAAAAAAATCTTTACAGCTTTTTATTTTCGTGACTAAGCTGGGGTAACCAAAGTGAGCAGGCCACCCATGAACACTGCGGTAAGATCCGTTACAATGTATAAAATACAACCATGGTACCTTCCCTTTATTTTAAAAAGACCAGATTAATTGTCGTTCATCGCTCCCTCAAGGAGCATGTTCACTGGTTGTCACATACGGAGTGCCCATTACTTTCAATCAAAAGGATTTAGACACGCACTTAGTGTTGGCTTAGCCATTAATTTTTAACATATATGTATTTATTCATTTGTAGGAGAGAACACCTTGACTGGAAGTAACCTTGAATATATCAAAGCTTTATTATTGTTATTACGTGCCGAAACAAAATCCTACCATGCTTATCGATTCCGTCTTTTCAATGGCATCATACAATATTTGTTGTATACTAATTTCGGACTTAATTTGACCCAAACAGCGACACACGCGATTACGCCGTCTTTGGTCACATGTTTTTTTTCGAAACCATCGTAGGCATAGCCTATTTGCATTGTATTATTTATTGTGTTTATATCTATTATATGCATATTATATTTATTACTTATTATTATATTATTTGTATTGACGGTTACATTTATCGCAAAACAATCTATATCAATACATTTTTATGAGGAATGTAAAGAAGAAAACTTTTAAAGGCATTTTAGTCACTTGTTTAACTTATTTTCTGAATAATTTGGGTGTTTACTTTTTTAAAAAAATAGGAAAACATTCAACGGCCATTTACATATTTTGTTAAGAGGAAGATTCGTATACTAAGCACTTTCCACCCATCAAGTGTTACTTTTAAGCACAACAGCTGGAATTTCAAAATAGACACACCTAACAAGTGTTCTTTCCATGTTGCTTGTTTTTCCCCCCTCTGACTTGTTAGTGAACCTGCTTGGTAATGCAATCTAACCTATTTGACATGCTACTATATAAGGTTTCCCCATGATCAAAGTTTTTTTTTCCCCTACGCAGAACATGTCCTAATCTGTTTCTTTCTAAAAGTACTACTACAAACAAGGGTACGTTACTGTTTTTCAACATCTTACTCAAGGACTGTGACGCAGTTTTTCTCCTCATGCACAAACTACCGCATTGAATAAATCGCAGAAGTTGCAGCTTGGGTTGTGAATCTGCTCTGCCATTTCTTTTGGGTCAACGCCGGAGTGTTGCAATACATCCTTCATTTACATGCCCCGAAGGTTTACGGTGCATTGTGGGTTCTTCGCCTCCCAAGTCTCGGAACGCAAGGTTCAATAGCTACGAGCCGTCTCTGGTCCGCTTTGCCGTACTCAAACTACCATCGTTTCGGGCCCTCTAGAAGCCTATAAATGATGTATCTTTCGAAACTTACCGAGCAGTTATTTCAGCAAGTTTCGCTTTCTCTGCTCTCCCTTTGCTCCGTTTTCGGGATGCGTTTGTCGCGCTATTACATCTCGTAAAACAAAGAAAAGAGAAGTTCTCCAGTTTCTGTTGGTTCTCATTAACTTTCAGGGGATGGAACACGAGATTAAAAAAGAAAGAACAAAGAAATAGAACTTCTTATGACTTCACTTAATAGGGCTTAGCTCGAAATTGACGTACCAAAATGTGGCTTATGCATATAAAGTGCAGCTCTTCCTTCGCCGCATGCGAAAGTCCTCGTCTGATCTGTTTACCATACCAGTAGCTTAAGTGCAGCTTGAAAAGCAAGACATTGCTAGTAGCCAACCGCTCTGAAAAGGGTGGCTTACAGGATTAAGTTGCGAAATAGCAGTGCTTCATTTCGAGTTCAAGGTGAGTTATGCTATGTCTCGCACAATTTAGACCACCTACGTAAACAGCTTCATAGTATCGATCGCGGCGACGCTGGACTTACGAGCCCGACCGGGAGCGCGGACATAAAGACCCAAGTAGGGACGTGTGTTGAAGGGAGGAGGCCCTCCGAGGCTCCAGAAAGACGTTGGCATTTTACCAAGGTGCTACCATTACGAACTGCCATTATGGGGGTTGAGAACTTGCGAGTTCCATTGTCATTTCACACTAATCGTACAATCAAGCACATCAGCTTGGGAAGAGTGAAACTGGCAAGCAATGGATACAGTCCAACGCTCACTCCAGAAGTAGTTTTACTTCCCTCCTTTCAGCTACGAGTTTTCACCAGCCTTCACACTTTCAGTTCTGAGCCTTTTCTATATTACCTCCCATAAAAGCGGAATTAGGTTGTAGGTTACAGTGAGATCATAACCCCAGCATCTTCGGTAGACAGAAACAGCATGGAGCTTCAAAACTTGTGGGTCTCTCGAAAACTCGCTTTCCTAGCTCGTCAACAAGGATAAGAGGAATCGTTACGGAGTAACCTTTCTAGTTCAGTCCTCCCCTGATCTCATAACCTTTGTGCAACTTGGGGAAATTCGTTCCATGGAGCCCGTTCTCGTAGGCTAATTTAAATATAGTGCGTGTAAGCGTCCAATAGGGGGCCTTGCCGTAAACCTCCATGATTTAGCAGCGTTGCTATCTCGCAATTTTCTTTCATCAAGCGTATCGAATTAGAGAGGTAGTTTGTTTAAAATTCTAACTGAATGCTGTGCACAACTTTACTCTTTCGCGCAGCAATATCGTATACTACACAGGTTAAGGCAGACCACTGGAATCTACGTGGATACGAATGTTATAAAGGGGAAATTTCTCGTTTGAAGGCCACTTTTTTTAAGTAGTTTCTTCGGAAATAGCATATGTAATCTTTACGACGAAGAGCTATAAAAAGATACCTTTCTTGGGAGGGAGCTCGGCCCTAACAGAAAACTCGATATACAAAAGGCTACGGTGGTCAGCTGCAGCACGCAAAAGAGGAACGCAAATGTAAGCCAAAGCTAATCAAATATTTCTATTCGATGCATTATGTTGCGATAAGATACACCTTGCCATAGTTTTCGACAGAATGTTGACATTTTAGTTTACTGTTCTATTGCTCTCGTTTTATTGGCACTAACCAGCGTAAGTCACCGCCCATCACAGGTATATCTTTGTTGAATCATAAAGAAAAGAAAAACAAATACTCAAATTGTTTAAATCTAACAAATAACGAAAAAAAACGTAAGCAGATACAGTGTGTGAAAGACAACTTTTTCCTTTTCTTATCTGTGCAATGATGCACATTCCCCTCCAGTAAGTGTTAAGGGATCTAAATAACCTAAAACTAGGCTAATTGGGACTTGAGGCGTAACAAAATTGGCAATAAATACAGGTTTTTACAACCGGCTACAAAATTGCCCGATTCTTTTTCCCCATTGAGATGTTTTCTTGATTAAAGGTTTGTATGCAAAAACCAAGCAAGTTAAAGGCTGATCAACTGTGTTCAGCGTTCTGCTTGAGACCTAGTGGTTAATTGCAGTTCTTTTGGTCTACGTTTTCCCACCCAGTTTTCCGTTCGTCATCGTTAGGAGCGTGACGTGCATGAAATAACGTCCGGGCGTCACGCAATGTGGTCATCGTACCGCACCACTCACCAGAAACACAATGCGAAAGGGCCGTAATAATAATTTTCTTCATTCCCTCAGCTGTGCGTTTCGGTACCCACTGCCGTGTCGTACAGCCAAGTATTGTACTCGTATGTTTTCACATCACATGCCCAGCGTTTGACACAAGGTTTAGAAACAATTGCTTGCCCAACAGGGAGCTGCTGAGCTGCGTTTATTTGACGCCTTGACCTTGATTAATGAACTGTTTATTGATTGCATTAATAAGCAATTCATTCACTCAGGCGCCACCCTTAATTTATAAGTACGGCATTACGGCACTTAACGATCAAATGGGAAAATCACTTAAAGAATAAATACCCCTCGTATTCTTATGATAAATAACACGTTATTAGCTAGTAAAACTTCAACCATGGCAGTGGTGTAATTAATCATAATCCCCGATACTATCAGCTTTTTTTATGCAGACTTTCACCCGTACAGGTGTTCATACCTTACATCAGATTACTGCACGTAAGAAAAGAACCAAGTGTTTACAATAGTTTTTTTTAACGCGCAATATAACTTCTGTTTTTACGCTTCAGAAGAATGCCAATGCCAAGTTTTATGCATTGACGTCATTTTTATGTGTATATTGAAGAATATTTATTCGCATTTTTTTTATTATCCCAAACGAAACACGAGCGAGAGGCATGAGAACGTAAAATGTTCAATTTTTTTTACTACCCTGACATTACAATATACCACATGTTAGAAAAGGGATTGGCAACGCCACAACCATACAAATGCTGAAGAGAACTGCGCCACCCCACCCCTCATATAAAGCAAGACCCCGATTTCTTTTCCTCCTCCTAGAAGCGTTCAAGGGCCAAACATAAACGTTCTCCGATATGACGCGCTACGGACATAGCTAGTTGGGTTTATGGGTTTGAATGGGGTATTAAGCAATGCATCCTTCCCCAATTTCCCTTTGTCAGTGACGATCAGGAAGTCCGGATACTTGTGGTGATGGATAGTTGATCGCGACATATCAATTATAGGACAACTAGTTTCACGCATGCTGCTAAGAATTGAAAGGGATGGTTTGTTGGTAGTACTATTATTGTAGATCTCCGCGTCCTTCTTTGCACTACAACACTCAAGTTCACGCTTGGAAACAAGGGGAGCAACTAGCATATTGAAGTCCTCGTACTATAGAAACGTACTCGAGTTGGGTACACGTACTGTTCGTGGCTTCGTACACGTTATAACACATACCTATAGATACACCCGTTAGCTATTTATTGACTTGGCCCGCTTCTGAGAAAGCAGTAAATGTATTCGGGTGCATAATTCGGAAAGATATATTGTACAAGACACTTTTGCCGAGTTAAGACTCGAGAAACCTCATCCGACGAGCTCTCAAGTCCTTTTTTCGCCATCCCTGCTAGGATATCGAGCGACGTTGCAGGCAGGCATAGGAATCGAAAGGAATGTCAGTCTCAGCTTACTGTTTCCCTTCTCTCTCTCTCTTCTCTCTCTCTCTTTCTCTCTCTCTCTTGGGCCATTGCCATGAGCAGCAATGAGGAATCAAGACAACAGACAGCGAAGAGGCAAGATAGATTTCATACTCCTGCCGCCCGGCTAGGAGTGACTTGTAACAGACCTCAATTTGCTTAAATTTGGCAGCTCTCTTTCATTAGACAAGAGCACTTGCTTTATAACCTCAAAGCTGACTTATGAGCGTGGGAATGAGATTACGCTCGTCTTTTCGACCGCAGGAGCCCGCTTTGGGCCCGGCGTTCATGTAAACAATCTCGCTAATATAGAAATCGATGTGTCTAATGCACATTACACGGATACTCGAGAAGATTGTCACGGATTTCATGGCTATGTACTGGAATAGGATTATTGAAATGGGAATGATTATGTTACAAAGACCCGAGTCACCCTGTGCTTTTGTCCCTAGCGAAATAAGAGAGACGACGTTTCGTAAGACGAGTCACGGAACTTGGAAGCTCCAAGGTTCTAACTATCTTTGGAAGAGAGAGATAAAAAAAGACGCGCAGCGCAAGAACTCACCACATAGTTCATTGAAAAGGACACAGGGCGGAGCAATTGTTTTTGATCAAGAACAAGTCCATTGCCATGTTTCTTCACTCCTTTCTCCTCCCCGCAAGTAAGTACAGTGCTCCGTGTTCTTTGTACCGAACTGCGGTGCAGTTGGCTTTTGTTTTCCACGGAGTGGCTCGAAGATGTTGGCTTCCTTTTCTGAGCTTTTTTTTCTCTCTAGTCATTTTTGCGTAAACTTTCTTTTCTAAGACATGCCCTCTTTGCTGCCACTTCTTTTTTTCTCACATCTTAATGAAAACTCTTCTTCTCCCCAAGCGCACAGAATGGTAAGATTAAAGAAAGAAGGGGAAAAAAGTCACATCGGGTTGTTGAGATATGAGTGAGGGGGCTCCTTTCCCCGCCCCTCAAAAAAGCAAATGCTGGCAACACGCTTCCCGATTTTCTAAAAGCTCTTAGAATAGGGTAAAAGATGAAAAACCGACGGGCTACAAAAGCCTCCATTTTTTCCCCCTTCAATTTAAAGAAGTAGACTAAGCTCTCGACCTGCATACAGGAGGAAAGAAATCCAACGGAATATCATATTTTCCCATGTGTTTGATTTCCAACTCAAGCCCATCCATATTCAAGTCCCTTTTTGTCTCTTTTTTCTCCCCCCCCCGTTAATTATTAGAAGACTGTATTTGGTGACTACAAAGAGCTGAAAGTTGCATATTGCATGGGTAGCAAGGCAAGGAAAACGTGAGATTTTCGCATTTTTATCGCTGCGGTTGTCAGTCGTGCCGAACGAACAAGGAGCAAAGCACCGTGATATTGATCGGGCGGCAGCCGTTGCAGTTGGACTCGGGAGTAAATATATCATGCTATCCCTACAGTACTGCCGTCGAGCTTGCCTCAATTCGCGTTTCCTTTTGTACTGTTTCATCCCGTCACCTATTTCCAAGCCCTTATTCAGCTTCAGTGAAGAGTTTCCCGTCCCTGTCGTCTCATGGATTGTAGAGAAATGGTAAAGCATCCCACAAACGAAGTGTGGAGATACGTAAGTTCACATGTAGCGCCGGAAGTATCTCACGCCACTGGCCAATATTTTAGAAAGCACCTTCTTTTAAAAAAAGTGGTACACAAAGGAATAAACAGGTTAACTTTAAAAAAAGCACAATTCGTATAAGTACTCGGCATAAAAAATAGACCCGAGCTCTATTGCTAACGCCCCGACAGTTGCGCAAGCGATGTTCCCATTACAACCTATCGCGAATGTTCCGTGACCCACAGCTTGCTTTCGGCATGGCAAATTCCACAATTACCCTGTGCCTGGCAGTTCGTAAATGGCTGTCTGATGGGGTTATTGTTATGCGTTGTACCGTGCGTATGAAAAAAGTAATAAATGAATTACTAAGCTTCTTGTATTAGATCAGTGTTAAATTTGTCAGGAATTAATCTCGGGATGCAAGGTAGATTAAGTACCAGCCTTATGTAATTATATGTATTTCCTTTGGAGGTTCCTTTGGAGGCTCAGGCTCTTGATGTCTGTTGGAAGAAATAAAAGAGAAATAATTTCTTTCTACTCAAGCTGCTGTGTCAAAAGGATGAGTAAAGTATACAAGTGCATTAAGAAGCGAATAGAATTTCCTGCCTTTTGTCCAAAAACGCCAGATAGGGAGCTTTTGAGTTGCAAGGAGGGCTCGATAAATATTGTTTTATTACGAAGAGGGGAAAAATCACTAGCCCAAAGTTATCGGGTTATCTGGAGTTTTCTATCGAAAGCCGCTATTATGGAAAGAAGTGTCTCTTTTAACATGAGTAATATCAAAGCGAAGTTGATAACTAATCACCAAAATCCTGTTCCAGTTAGATGGAAGGCTAAACAAACAAACAAAAAACTGTACGCCTAAGAGAAATTCACACGGCAATTTCGCGGCCAATTTAATGCATGAAAACTATTTATTCATGTATTTAAACGTGCTTTCCTTTGGTTAGTGACTTGCTTCCACCCAATTCCAATATTCGATCAATCGGAGCGCAAACGCGGTGGCCGATAACGGTTCCCATCATCTTTTTATATCGTCGTGCTAAGACCATTTCATGGTAATAGTATCGTACACTGGTAAAGCTCACAGAAGCTTAGCGCGGCCAATAGCTTTCACATATATGTATGACGGGAACTGTGCTCGCCTTCCCCTTGCCTAGCCTGTTTATTTTAACCTGCTGAAGATGGACCTGTTTCCCCAAGTACCTTAACGCCAGTTGCTCTTCGCAAAAATAGATATTGATAATAAGTTCCTTTACCCGGTCAAGGTTGGGTTTTTGGCAAGTATGGGTATCATGTTCTGGAAGCATAACACATGTATGTAGCGCTATAAGGCCTTGTACTTTGGTTTTGTGTTTACAGCATAATGGCAGCTTGTTCTTGCTCGCGCGTTGATTTATGCATTTCTTCGCCCCCCCTCCCTCCCCTGGTGTGGCAGAACCTGTGTCTGGGCGAAGAAGTAAAGCCTCGACAGGGTTGTACCCGTGACTAAAAACACGGGACACAAGTCAAAAGGTATAAGCTGTTTAACGTTTCTTGCTGTGAATACACAGGAATATTCGTGTTGCCACTGTTTAGATTCTCAGAAAGGAAGAAAAAAAAGGAGCTTTTTAAAAGCCTAAGGGAAAATAAGTCTCATATGAAGAGCTCTATGATTTTGTGTGTGTCGGGGATCTAAATAATCAGGAAACCCATTAAAGAGTCTTTTAATTTCCCCGAACTCCTCCTTCTGCTCGGCAGAAGTGGCGAGGCAAAGTAGACAAGCGGCTTATTTCAGTGAATTGCAGCTGCGCCACGAAAAGCGAAAGCGTGTTTTTTTTTCCCTCGGCTTGGCACCAAAACCGCAGGCGTATATATCCCGAGTCAATTGACTGCAAATACCTTTCAGAGCAATCGGTCCTTATAGGGGTTTGCCTAATAGGAACACAAACCGGGAAGTTGCCCAAGATTTACAGCTCGTTCACAAACCACTTTTAATTCATCACGCTTAGCGCTAGGGGTTCTTAAACTAAGACAAGGACGGCAGCTAGCCGCAGGCTATGAGATCAGATAAAAAAATACAGGCATCAAGTGGTCACACTTTTATCATATCTGATCCTCCTTACACGAAATAAAAGCACTCCTTCGCGATACAAAAACATTTTAACATTTATCGTGTGTATGGAATGACGTAAACATTTGTACTCCACGGATCCCCTAAAAAAAGGGGGGGGGGACGAATGTTTGTCTTGCGAACTTACAAAGCGCTGCTTTGAGATACTTATGACAACATCCCCTAACACAGATCGTTACCAGTTACAGTTTTTGATCCACACTCCCTTTTTTGAAGCGTGACTGCCTTTCGTTGCTTTTTTCTTCTTCCTCACACCAAAGTCCCAACCAGTCAAGCTGAACGCAAATTCCGTCAGCTGCGTAAATTAAAGCTTTTTACTAAAAGCATATTCATGAATATGTGAGATTCGCTGCTAAGGTCTGGTTTGTTCCACACACACACACACACAAAAAAGGCGACTTGCTTTTACTGCCGAAAAGGCAACAAGACATAGTCAAGCAGTAACACGGGAGCGGAGCTTGGATGGGTTTAATAATAAAAAAGCTGTTTTCCAGTCGACCGAACCCAGGGCTCATCATGCGTGTAAAAAGTCTGTCTGAGCGAGCCAAAATCCTTCCTTTTATGGCGGGGAAAAAAAAGAAACATGGCTTGCTAGTAGGCTGTTCATGTTTTAATATGACCGTGACTCCTTTAATCGCAACAAATGCGGAACAAAGAAGTTCCAACACGTTGCTCTTGATTAACTAAGTAAAAAACTGAATAGTCAAGAAGATACAAATGCTAACAACTTATCAAACTTCTAATGAAAACTATAAGTTGTGATACCACTGTTTTTAAACTGGTGCCGCCGCACGTACACAAGTTTTGACTTGTGAGTTGCATGTGTCAACGATATTGTCAATTGGGTTATGGCGAATAGCATATGCACGCTTACACATGCAGGAGACCGACTTTTACCTCGCGAAAGAAATACCTGCTCCCAACGAAAATAAAAGGGCCCCGCTCCCAAAGTAGATTTCACGTACTGGACTTAGGTTTTGACGCTATAAATGGAGAGCGACAACAGCGCGGCGTCAGGATTAAATTAGAGTTACGAGCAAGGGTCTCGTTTGGACTGCAGCGCTTTGTAACAGATTTGGAACTGTATTTCAGGGGCAGAAAAAAATAATGCTATGGAAAAGCATGCGTCAACTACTTGCTTCAGCTACTTCTTGAATTGGACGAAGTAACGCCAAGTCCTCGCATGCATGAAGGGAGTCACGAATGATGGCTTAGATTTACAAAGAATGTGACTGCGAATGGAATGTCTTGTATATAACGTTCTTTTGTATCGTACAGATTTAACAGAAAGTAAAGATCCTCAGTGAATCCTTTTATCCTTCCGGGTGTGTATTAATACACACCGCAATTAAATCTCTAATTAGAAAGGGATGAAAAAAATAGTGTCTGGCAAGAGATCAAGGAGATCAAGAGATTAGACCATAAAGGCTCTTTAGGCCATTTTTTTGGCGCACTATCTAATAAAGCTGACTTGCTGGTCGGTATGAGCTTCCTTGGCCAAGGGTATTGTCCATTAGGTCACGATGAATACTCGTTGGGCGAAGCAGTCTAAAATGGAGGTCGTGCGCAATAGCGGTCGGGGACTAACGTTACATAACTCTTTTTATCACCCAATAAAAGTCAAATTAACGAGCAGTAGTTGCAAATTCATTAAGAGAGGTGAAGAGACTAGTACAGAACATTAATTTATCTGTCTATTATTCGAAGAAAAGGAACCTTTCCATAAAAGTGAGTCTATTTTTCCAAACTAGTCCACACACGTTAGGCTAGGTAGTTGGAACAGCCAGACGTCGATGTTACCCATTCCTATTTCCTTTTCTCTTTATGCTAACATAGGTAGCGACACTTCGCTACATATCGTACTTATTTCCCTGCTGCAATACCCATTACACCTAGTTCGCACACTACAGCAAGAAAATGGTTAATCTTTTTTACTGGAAACAACATAGGTGCGAAAAAGGCAGAGGAAACGGGGGATTTCATTTCGGGTACCGAACAGACAGTAAATTCTCTTGCTTCGCGGAAGGCTCCCCTACCAAATACAACTGCACAACTCGATTGCCCCCCCCCCCTCCCCAACTTGTGCTAATTGTTTCTCAGTGGCATATAGTGGAGTTCGACCGAGTTTACTAGTCGCGAAGGGGTGCAAAATGAGTAGCAAAAGGGAAGTTGGCAACAATCAAGTTAAAGGAAAACAGCAAGACGTGGGTTTGTGGGGTAGAAAAGAGGATCGGGACGAGACAAATCGGGGTCTCTCTCCCTTCGTATCTCCTTTTTCAACGTACTTTATTTCCATAAGGCATTATGATACAGCGGAGAATTGGTGTGCACGCCAGAAGCGTAAATGCGTCCAATTTGGGCATTACAATGCACAAAAAAGGACAGGAAAGTTGAAAGTGACAAGCACGTCATTCCGCTTGCCAGTTTATCGCTTGACAAATGTAGCGCTTGTCTCAAATAAAAAAAGGAACGTACGTCCCAAGTTTGTTCCCTAGACATGCTAAATTTCCAAGCTTTTAAAAAGTGGCTCTCTGCTACAGCATCCTAACAGCTAGAACAATAACGGGAGAAGAAATGAAAAGCAAAGAACGTGATGCACCGGTTCTGTTACCTCTCCAGACGGAAAAAGTCTGGACCCTATGAGTGACTTGTCCTTGTTTATAATCCTACGATAAATCGAGACACTAAGTCAAAATCCCATCCTCGCTTGCTTTTCTTGAGCGATCTTTCTAAGCTTTCAATCTTCGCGTAAAACGGGCTTTGTTCCCCCCCAAGAGTTCCTCTGATAACTCTCTTTAGAGACTAACTTACGCTGCTGCGCGGACCAGATTGGATCGCCCCTTGACAGACCCAGACAATCGACTTCTGTTCGTAGTAAGGACGTAGCCTCCAAAAGAGAGGAGGGGGGGGGTGGGGGAGAAGCTAGTACAAAGGATGGCTAGTGGGCTTGTTCAGTACACGAGTTTGTCTATTGGGCTCTTTTTCCACACCGCCGTTATAATCTGAACAGCAGCGGGCACAAACGTGCAAGGGTTTATTGAAAAGCCGTCGTCGTGAATGGCAATGAGAGCAAACATGACCTTTTACTTTCTCCCTGTGCAAGATACATTCGTACAACCCCATGCACTGGGCCGTGAGGACTTGGGCTTTGCTCAAGGTACAAAAAAATATTACCTTTGTAGAATCGTAGTTATTAGGAAGGAAGGTCTCTGCGCAGCATCTAGAGATAAAAAAAAAAGAAAAGAAGTACACCCTAGCCTGGGCTCATTAGCTATGCAAGACGAAGCTTTCGGGACCAGGTTTTCTTTCCTAACTGGAAATCAATGATATCGTCACGGAATAGAGACAAAAAAGGTGCCATGAATTATGCATTCCTGAGGCTAACAACGTTCAGGCAAGGATCTTCTCAGCTACACGGGAAAGTGGTGATTTCAGCACCTGAAAGAAGGTTTTTATTTCCCAAACAGGATTTGAAACATGTTCCAAAATAATGTATTACCACGCGTAGGAAGCGCTACATATTTTCGCGCTGCCAACTTTGTCGTGGTGAAATTGAACAGTTAATCTTTTACAAACTCCCTTTCTGGGATAAATGGCAACGCATTATAAATGGCCCACGGCATGATAATTATTTATCAATAACGCTTTTAAATTGTTTCAGCAGTACAGAAGAGACGTTTTGCATTCTTAGCTTGCTTTTCAAGCAAGCTCTCTAGCTTTCCTGATGCAAAGGCCCGAAGATCGTCTCTGGCACTGCACAGTGGCTTATTCATAAAACTTCATGACTGCCACGGCTCGTCACCGCAGTCGTTACTACACATAAACTTGCCAGAAGCTCCCAATATTGACCATGTGAACACGACGGCCAGTGACGCAAACATTAAAGAAAGAGCTCCCTTGTGTATTGCTCAGATTCAACCTCAGGCGCATTTCCATTTGTCACTATTTACGAGACCTGTAGTTGCCCGAACGCAATCTGCAGCCTTTTTACCACTTGCCTGTAAAACTGCAACGCAGCCAGTACAATTCAGTCCCCCAAACAATGTCGATTTATCCCATAATTTTGTGCCAGGTTTTTGCCGAGTAGTAAACACAGTGCTTTCGCTATCTCGTTTTCCCAAATGTACCATGAATGAGCTCTAGCGAGAGGCGCCGTATGGTACATGTATAATGTGTTCTCTTTAGTTAATCGATAGACCAGAACACTCGTGAACACCGCCAAGCTCTTCTGTCTCAAACTTACTTATATACTCCCTCCCCTAGGAAGTCTTCTTAGCCTTATATAGTTATGTACCCACTTCTCAAGGAAGCGTCGCCCTTCAGCACGTGTTGTGCTGCTGAATTCTCAATCGCCGCGGGAGACTTTAATTTTCTCAAGTTCGAACTGGCAATACGTGGAACGTTCCTTGCCAGCTCCCAACAATTTCAGATCTGCACGTCCACTGCGTTCGCTAGTTCTCACGAGACTCAATCGACGTAAGCCTTTTTGGTGAGTCTATCAAGACACGTCTGCAAACTATAGCAAATCAACACCACGAGTCTTCCAACTCCAAAGTCCTCATACTTTCACGCACAGACTTTCAACGCACCAGTTCGTTAAATCGAAATTTTCCTTGTGCGTGGGAGCTAACACAAGTTTAAAAGTGCGCTCCCAGCTTTTGTTTTTCTTAGCAATGGATGTTAATTGTCTCAAGCACGTTGGGTAGTTTCCCCCCTTTTATTGACGTTACAAAAAGTTTGACCCGCAGCTTGAGGGTTCAAGCGCAACAAAAGCCTTCTAGAGTTCTGGAAAGATTTGTTTGCGAACTTAAGTTCGGTTGAGAATCGAGACTAAACAAGGAAGTTGAATTTCCCCCACCAGGCGAGGAGCAACTCAAATAGGGCAAAGGAAAACCATACTGGTCTGGTTATAGAGGCAATAGCGTGCAGCTTATTGACACTATATCCACCTACTTTATCGACCCACAACGCCAACTCGCCAAGACCATTGTTTCGGGTTTTGCTTTCCTTTTCCCCCAGAAAGAAGACGTTTATTAGAACGTAAATATAAGGCTCTAAAACAAAAACTCCTTTTTGCTTTTTGATGCAGCGTAAATCTAGGGCTACAGGAGAGAGAAAAAATTGGATACAAAATTCTTACGTTCTTTCTTTCGTTCTCTGCTAGTTGGAGAGCCCTTGAACTTTCTCACGATACGTATTTTTCCAAGTAGGAACAAATGGGTGCTTGAGTGGTTGATCAACCTGCCCCAGAACCCCTCTTGTACTGCCTGATGCTTTACTAACAGGTTTGCCACCTCGCTCTTCAACGCCAGAGAAAATAAATATACTTGTACCTCGTCTCTCTTCGCCGTAATTCACATGCGAAACAACTTCCACGGCGTTTCTTGCGTTCTAACTCCTTTTTGCTTTTAAAGCTAATTCGTTTTTCATTCTTATTTTTTATCGCTTATTGCATTATTATTGTTTTTCATTAATTTTCTTTTCCCATCCCCAAGAATCCGGTAGAAGTCCCGTCGGGTGTTTGGTTGGGCAAAACAGTGTCTCCCAGATATGTTGTACGCAGGGTTGGCAAGAGCTGGCCTGAGGACACGTAACAAACGCGAGCGAGGGAGCGAGCCAGCCAGCGACTCAATCAATAAGTGACACACTGCGGCAACTACAACTTCCGAGGGAAGAACTCGGTGAGGCCCCCCCAAAAAAAGAGAACGCCAGGCCTCGGGATGTCAGTTTCGGCGGAATGCGAGCGAATAAAGGCAACACGGGGGAAAAACCTTCGAAGTCAACACCTAATCTGGATCCGTCGCTCCGGTGCCCGAGTCAACAACTTTGTAACCCCCGGAGAATATGTCGTTTAAGTTCCCATTTGCGCGACTCGTAAAACGCTGGCATGGTTTTCATTGTAGATTTTCGCAGCTCGAGACTTCCTGCTCGTTCGCATCCTCCCTTCGTCCTTTTAAATGAGTTGGAGGTTGTGGTGGTTGCAAACGTTCCCTGGCCCCTCCTGCTGCGTAGTCAGATAACGGTGGAACTTAACGCTGGTAGAAAAGGGGGCCAAGAGCTCATCTTTCGTACCGGTAAAGCCTTTCAGCCCTTCATCCCATCAGAATCCGTCCACGGAAACTGGAACGCAAACAAATAGTTACACGCATTACTATAACAGTTTTATAGCATGTGTGAAGCAAACATAAATAAACCTAACTATGAATAAAATAAAATAAAAATAAAAATACGAAAAGTGAATAAACGAAAAATAATAAAGTAAAATAGAAATACAAAAAGAGAATAAAAAAGATAGTAATAAAAAATAGTAACAAAACTAATTAAACTAATTGATCCCCACCCACATTGTTTCCCACAACATCCCCCTCCCCCTTTTCTATTCCTCCGTTCTTCTGTTCTGGCACGCTTAATTGACTGTAATGTAGGCTGAGAAAAAAGTTAATGTAGGGCTCTGTAATTGGCGAAAGCCTACGTCGGGTTATTGGTGGAAATAAAACAAATGATTGTACGGAATAGCAACATATAAATTGGGAGTAAATTTCTGTAGAGCTGATACGCACTAAAGCTCACTGCTTATTTTCGACCCTTTGGGAATTTATATTTAGAACATGTTAAATGGAGCACTCGAGGGTCAGGTGCGTCTATTAGCAGAATTGGCCAGGTCACTTAACACTTAACACGCCCTGTCGGGATTTGGAATAAAAAAAACATGCCCTGTATGCACAAGGATTTTTTAAATTCTAACTCACCACTCTCAGTTCGTTAGAAAGACATAAAACAAATTCTTCCTGAACTCTGAAGTCAAAAGTAATTATGGAATACCATTAAGCGCACAGCTTTTGTTACTAACACAAGCACAACAACAACAAAAAGAAAGTTCAGCAGCAGCTATTTCTGGATATTGCTTGCAAGATTTGCTTGGCACAGCTTGAATGCGGGCATTAGAAGGGTTGAACAAAGCGAACAAAAAAAGGCTTGCTATTTTTTCTCCTTTTTTGCCCTATGGATATGCAGCACACTAAGGTTATTTCTTGTCAGGGAATAAATCAACCCATAAGAGGGTCAGATGTGGTTTTGAATCTTATTACGCGGCTAAGTGCTAGTAAAGACAGAAATGTTTGGAAGATGAAGCACACAGGGTTACAGCGGGTAGATTGGATCTTTCCGACATTGCTACAGCACATAATTTGATGCTCCGCCAATGAAAGTTCCAGAGCAGAGCGGCAGCTTTATGGAACGCTGTCACTAGAGCTTTTATCACGGGAAGTATAAGTAGATTTTCGTGAATTTCCCTGTTCTTTCCACAGAAATCCATTTCAGCTTAATGGATCCAAATTAAGCAGAGTCATAATTTACTCCTCTGTCGGTAGCAAACACTCGTAACCCAACCGAAAAGCTCTCTTTCACCGCGAGCTCTATTTTTTCTTCGCTAAACTTAATTATTATTATTATTATTATTATTTATGGCAACAAATAAGGCAGCAAAGCCTCTTTGAAGCCTCTTTAATGCCACATATGACAACAAAAAATTAATTATCTCCCAGCGAAAATACTACGGAGGTCGCGCCCTAACTTGACAGCCAACATAGCCATACTTGTAGACGCAAAAAAAAATAAAACGGCCGACGTGGTCTTTTTTCAAATCATCCATGTGGCTAAAATACATGGCATAACTGTGCCTAAGCGCGCGTGTATGTGTTAAAAAGTGAAGTTAAAAAAAAGCAGTAAAAAAAGGGTGGCAAGAGGGTCATAAGAAGGAACATCCGGCAAGCCGATACTTCCACGCCCCCCTGGAGCTCCGGCCTGCAAGGGGAGGCGACACAAGAGCAACTATATCACCAAGCACTGCTTCACTAAACTGTCTCGTATGTTCCTACCCTACTTCTTCACACGTAAACTTCACACGTACAACAAATATCCATTTACCCGATACTCTTTTTTATCTAGAATTTGAATTTCAAGTAGCTTTGGGCTCACCAGCATGGGAAAGTGAGTTTCCCCGAAGAGCAATATTGGCTATTAAGCTTAGGATCATCCAACTCGATGTCATTAATACAGGAGTGTCACGCTCAAACGATTGCAATGTAGTGGCAAAAATGCCCAGAGTAATAGGAAACACAAGCAATCAAAATTCCGTGAGGGATAAATCACTTTTCACTGTCAGTTCCGTCTTCTTCCTCTTTGCCAATTTTTCGTGCATAAAGCATTTCTCAGCCATTCCTGGTTTTGATTATCCAAAGCACGCTTGGAATGGAGCTTTCCGGGTGAGTAGAGCTCAACTGTAACTTCTTTATCTTTTTATTTTCCTTTTTTTACAGTTAGCGCCTAGGAAAAAAAGTAAGCCGGGGAAGCCATAAAGGAATCACAAGCAAGCAAACCCTGCTGCTGTCGCCACTAGTTCGTCTTTTTTGGTCCGTTTTTATACTCACCCCAAGAATTGGCTGTGTTTCTTTGTCTCCTCTGCCCTTTTGCGTTCAACTTCTTTAACAAAAGTACTCTACGCGAAAAAAGGCCACGATGATCAAGAAAACGAGCTATTCTGTATCAAAGTCAGTAATTCGTTTCGACTTACGAATACGTCTACAACAACCGCGCAGAAATCAACGAAGGACGTAAAACTTTGCTAAAGTGGAACGGAATGGGACCAAAGCGAAGCACATGTCCCCTTTAATTATAAATAAAATAAAACAAAACAAGGGAATTCAGTTTTACGCTCCGCAAAAGAAGACGTGCTCATAGTATCAAGCTCTTTTCGTGATTATAAAATTCTGTTTTTTTTACCTGACTTTCAAAGCTAGAATGCCGAAAAAAACATGGTAACGTTTATCTCGTGTATCGCTATCGTCTTAGCGCACTCTGGAGAGTAATCAATGGAAAACTTGCCTTCGCCGTGCGCGTCCGTAAGTGCCCGACCTAAAGAAACAGACAGTAGCTGCCCGTGCTCCCCGAAATGAAGATCGATTCGCAAGACTATCATCCATGGTATTTTTCATCTTTTATTAAAAAAAGAGAAAAAAACTCGACTCTCTTTGCAATTCATAGCCCGACCCTTGGGGTCGCAAGCACTCACGAAGCAGTGTACGTGCACTGAGACATTTTCTGCTACGGTATAATACACATTAAGGGCTATTTCCGTATGTCTTTTGAAACTACTTAAAGCTAAAAAAAAATATAGAAAAAAAGAGTCATTTGAGCTGCAAGGTCGCACGAAAATACGGGTTCCCCGAGAGCTTAATTGCGGACATCTCTCTCTCTCTCTCTTTCAACATACTGCACACGTAAAGCATTTTGAAAGGGGATATCGTGATGGGTGAACGCCTCCGGATCGAGGGCAAGTTACCCAGCTCCAAGGGAAACAAGCAAACCAGATCAACATTAATGCGATGGATTCTGTATCAACTCTGTTCCCAAGTGCCCCTTGATCTTTCGTGTTAGAAGAAGGGGGGGGGGGGAGGTCGCTTGCTTATACCATAATATCATAACAACACAAGTGTGTGGATAAAAGTGCGTCAATTATGGTAAACAAAAATTAAATAATTCATAGTAACGATGAATACTTTAATACAAGAATAAATATCTTCTTTCGGAGCTTAGCGTAAGGTATAATTATTCTGTGATGTGGAAAATAATCAAGTGGGATGGATGTAAATTATGTATACGCGCCTTTTTCCGGTGCGAAAAAAACGTTTATATTTCGTCGAGAAAAAAAGATGAACGCTTTTAAAGCTTCGTTCTACGTGACAGTCTGTCCGCATTTTCTTTGGCTTCCGTCGCTTAACAAGCGAAGAAAATGAAGAAAAAAGAAAAATGGACTCGAGGAATACTGCGTGGTGTTTCGACACCAGACGCTCTTGAAAGGATAAGCAGTTGTGTCGTGATAACATTTAGAAAAGTCGACCTTTTTGCTTAAAACCAATTGTTTTAAAGGGGAGAATTTTGCCTCGTTCAAAACCTTTTTTCATGGATTATATTTTTCCTTTTTTTAAAAAAGCAACAACAAACAAACGCGTACATGACATAATTTGTTCAATAGACACACATTGGTTTCGCCCAACGCCCGCTAGAGTTTCCTGTGAAACGCATTAGCGACTGCATGTGTGGTAATATCTTTCCTGCCTGCTATTATTTTCTAACAAAACAATAGTCCTTGACTCGTGTAAACGTAGAACGATTTAAAAACCGGCAGCAAAAAAAAGTACAATTTAGTTTTTTCCCCTTCTTTATGGGTAGCAAAAGAACTTCCGCAGCACGATGCCACGACAATAGGTTCGGAAGAAGTATTTAACGGCACACAAAATCGTTTTCCCCAAGTTCGGCAAGCCATATGTGCAATCATCGTCTGGTTGATTTCATGACAATTCGATTCTATCACTTGAGCAGCAACTCGGTTTTGGTTTTGGCCTCATTTGTCTCCCTTGGTTCGTATTCTTTTCAACTTTTTTTAAAACTCTTTTCTTCCTCGCAGTCGAGCTGGTACGCTAAAGGCCGTCAGCGGGGGAAAAAAGGCTTGCTGGGAAATAAAATACGTGACACTCCGCAGCACCCGGGGCGTTTATAACCATCCAGTGCCAAGTAAGTGAGCGAATAACCAGGGAAAGCAGTAGGGAGGAGAAAGAGAGGGAGGAAGAAAGGAGTGACAGCGAAAGGGTAGGATGGTTAAACGAGTCAATTTCACGGTAGCCCTAATTAGCCTGTTGGTCAGCTACCATTACCACGTTTCATTAAGGAACTTACTTTACAGCCATTTTTCTACTCCAGCAAGACTAATACACAGACGCCCTTTGGTTTATTAGGGTGTTGACTCCTCCGACCTGTCAATACAATGCAAGTGCAGATGCGCCCCCCCCCCCAGCGCCACGTGAAAACATTTGAGGAGCAGCTTCCGCGCAAGTTTTCGACGAATACCTCGCACGACTCAAGTCAAGCGTGAGACCAAGAACTCTTAATTAGTCCACTCTCCGCTTCATAGGGTCATACTCGCCCATTAAGACAAATCAAGTCAGGTGATGGCCGTGGAATGCCTTATTAAATACCTTCGCGATAGAAAAGGCTCAAAAAAAGTCCCATAACCGAAATAAACTCGATATTTTTTTATTGTGTTTTACCCAAAGTGACAACAGTGCATCTAGCATAGCCAGAAAGTAAGCGTTAATACCCTTGCACGCTCCCTTGTATCGCAAACCTAATCAATATAGACAAAGTCCGTGGGGGAAAAAGATCTGACGCGCGAGTGGGAAATCTCCTCTAAGGACACGAGAAGGGGACAATGGGACAGTAAGCGGCTCTCGTGTGGGCCTGGCACCCTCAAATGTGGCATTCAAGACGAAACAAGCTTACGGAGGGGGGATTCTTAAACTCGAGCCAGGGGCGACCTAAAGTGTCAGGAATGATCCGTCTTATTACGTAACTGCACTAGTGCATTACGTCACGTTCTTTCATTATTTGTTTATCTACTTATTTCCCACCCCCAGTGTCATTTGTCTACATAAACAGCGTGACACTTCATCACGGCCAGAAAATAAAGCTGTATCACTGGTAGCGGCAAGGAAATAAAAATATGGAAAAAGAAAATGTCTGTCGTCTATAAAAAGCTTTTCATGGAACGTTCAGGGGGTCTAAAAAAAGGCACACCAGCTCAGCATAGGCAACGGTTACCTTGAGACCTACAACTAACAATGTAATTTAAACAGCTAGACCGCTGGTAGCTGGAAGACGAGGAAGAAGAGCCCGCGTCCGAAAGAAACCCTCGAAAAATGATGGCCCAAGTGAAACAACACATTGACTCGTTAAAAAAAAGCTTGTTCTTGCAGCCACGAAGGAGTTGGAGGCGCCAGCAGGCAACGCATGAATAACCGCGCTCGCCGTCGTTTGTTAAGAATAGCAATTAGCCGCCTTGATAGTGGCCGTTTGCCAATCTTTTTCTGTCGCTGCCGTTTTTGCGCCATACCAAGTACGTTCCACACCTTCACAGCGTATCCTGATGACTTATGTTTGCATTACAAGGGTGTTAACAAAAGTGTAGCCATCCCCCCCCCCAAAAAAAAAGAAAGAAAATGCAAGAAGAAATACTGACAAAAAAGACTACAACGCGTCAAATCTTGAACTAACACTAGTATTTTGTGTTTATAATTTCGCAAAACCTCTTCTAGTCCTGTCTCTATTTTGACTATGTGTATGGTACTGGGCACTGAATAGATTCTTTGCTTTCATCCCGTACACTGTTTTTCTGTCATTGTGTCATGTATCTGGCAGAAGCCAGCAAATCCCTTGACACTCAAGCCAACAACACCACGACAAAGAATTGGATTTCCACATTGCACATGGCACATTTCACAATGACTCGCAGCCAAACCATACTCATTATCCTACACTCTGCACACGCCGCTTCCCTGGCATTACAAGGGTAGACAATCAATACCCGATACTTAGAGGTCTTCATTTCTTCTCCTTCGCCTTTTTTCCCCTAACCTTTTTTTTTCTTAAAGCGAGAGGATGGGAGAGAGAAATAAAGGAAGAGAGCTCGAGAGTAAGAGAAAGAGAGATCCGTTCTGTCTACATGGGGTTAAATTTGATTATGCAGCCAGGCAGGGGCTGTATTTTCATACAGGCTGAACTTCGGCACGTGTATCTCGAGTCGAAGCTTATTTGAAGTTGAACACTGCGTACAAATATCTCACAAAAAGGTTTGCGTTGTTTTTAAATTAGAGAAAAAACGAATGTTGACGAAAACGGAAGCTTATTTTTTTTCTGCGTTCCGAATGATTGCTTTTTCCATAATTCGTGAGTCATTCGAGCAGAAAGCTAGCACTAAATCAATTTGCACTATTATCATAGTTTCTTACACGAGCAAGTGTAAAAGCGTGGAAATCCGTGATCCATGAGGCTTCCTCCGTCTTTTAATAACTGCCGTGTAGAGTCACCACGTCTTCTACAGTAGAAGACGTAGTGACTCTTTACAAAAACAGTTCACATCTGAAGTGGTTTGGGAGCTGTACCATACTAAATATCAAACATTTCGCGATAATTCTTCTGGCTGTGTTTCTTTCACAGGAGCAGGCCGTGGTGCATGTTCAGTATTGAGCAAAAAAAACAAACAAACAAACTGCACTTGCGAAACACGGAGGTCCAATTAAGCCTCTCGAGGCTGATTTACTTCGTTAAGGGGAGAAAGAGATTTACCAATCGGTTATGAAGTGAAAGGTTGACCGCGAATTTTGAAAGCGAATTTTGCCTTGTGAGAAAAATGTATTACTCATACATCAGCATTATTTAGATGAAAAGAACAACATTCTGTTACGCAAACCAATCATATTGTAAAAGGTCCACTTGGGCCATTAAAGGGGAAAAATGACTTAATTTTCCAACTATTGATCCATTCTCCGGTCTATCTTGACAATAATTGTAAAGTCTAAAGGTGAGCTAAACAAGAGTTAAAATATGGTTACAGCCTCAAGATAAGGATCGAATTGTGAGCATCAATACCTCTACATCTTTAATTATGTTGTTTATACATTATTTAAATAACAGATTGTTTCGAACTTCGCAGTCTACCTATTCATTTGGACAGGGGTTGGTTGAAGCTTCAAGTCCCTTCACCCTTTAATGAAAGTAAATCAGTCTCGAGAGGCTTAACTAGACCTCTGTGTTTACAGGTAAATTTTTTTTGCTCAGTACTCTACAACCAGGCTGCTTATTGACAAAATTGTTTATATGTCACTCTTCAATAGAAGTGCTTTCACTAAAAAAGCTGCGAGTAATTTAAATAAATATACAATGCTTCGTAGACGCGCATTTCATGTTTAGTCACACAAAGGAACGGAAATGGTGAAGCTTCAGACGAGACAAAAGATGTGCTGCTCACGTGAATTTACCGTAACATATTTTTCATCCTGAAACAAGGTGAATTACAAACTAGGAATAAGTAAGCAAGAAATGTAACACACCCGAAGAAATTAAATAAAACAAGAAAAAGGAAAGTAAAATAACAAAAGACCTAATGAAATCCAAAGAAACGAAAATTAAATAAAACATACGGTTTTGTTGGCGGATCAGCAAAACACCGACAACGTGAAAAAGCAGCAGGTTATCGAACGGAACTCTGGAAAAGACTCCCAACTGACTACGAAATTTTTATCGATCTGTCCAATGGCCATAAAGGGATGTCTTCAGTTCTGGTGCTCAACTTTCGCTAGGGCTCAGGTCAAGATGGTACAGTAAGAAAAAATACTGCAGTACTTTACTTCTTCCCATCGCGAATAAGACTTTAAAAAATCTGAAATGTTATTAAATAGGTGCAAGCGCAATCGTCACACAAAAAGTACAGGTTAAATAATCAGCACAGCGAACACCGGCCCGAATATAAATATTTGGATTCACTGTTTCCATAGCAGTTGTTTGGCCCGAGTAGATAATTCGTAACGACATTTTGTATAAGCAACATGTGTGTTGGAAGCGAACTAAAATCGTAACAAAGTTTACTAGCGTACGATCCTAAAAACGTGCCGAAAAACTACAAAAAGACATGCGCTTCCCCTTTTCGGAGTTAATGAACGTTCTATCCTCTGTGCCAAAACAAAACCACAGGGGAAAAAAGTTTCTGGTCTCTAACACACACACGACGCACACGCATAAATAAGGATATGAGCACTTTGATCTGTTACTACAACGTCAAGTGCCGATGGCGGGTAAACAAACAGGATTCCCTTCTGCCATGATTACTGATTAACCAGGTCGGGCCCCTGCCTTCCCACATTTTTGTTGTCTTTTCCCCTCCCCCTTGTGGGTCCACATATAGCTGTGCAGGCTCCCGAACAAAGGTGAAGTAAACCAACTCAACCGCATCTTCACAGGTGCGCGCTTAGCTGATAAGATTATTACAGTCACTTGCGTACAAGTCCATTCGTTCAAACCTTTTTTCTAACGGACCCGTACAAAATTGGAGCTAAGGCCATTAAAAGCGACACAAATGAAACATTGCGTACCTTATCAATGCAGACGAACGTCTCCAGTTCGACATTCACTCAGTTGACAGTACGAGTAAGCCAAAAAGCAGTCCGGGTTAGTTATCTCTTTTTTTCTTATTTTTTAAAAAGAAAAGAAAAAAGAAAACATACATGACTTAGAACTTAGATACAACTTGAAATTTGAGTCTGTTGTATATTTTATTACTCGAGTTTTAAACTGTGTCAAGTTTGTTTGCGTTGCCTGCATTCATTTGCCAAAGTACGTAGTCTCCGTCTTGCCTCACTCGCTAATGATCGTCTTGTCTCACTGACTCAATTAGGTTAAAACAATCAATTAGGTGTAATTCAACACTCGTTTTGAGTAAATAATATCCTAAACAACAACTTTTTCTATGACTTACAGCGTACAAGTTACTGAATAGTGTTGTGCGCTTTGGCAAAAAAACAGTAACATTGCATTTCAATTACTTTTCATTCAAAGTTTAACAACACATTGAAAGTTCCGTTCTTTAGTAAGAATAATGACTACAGTACATGTTACGTATGGAATTAATTTACCATTGCTTTTACTGAAATGCTGTATTGTAAGTTGAAGATTATGCTAATTTTCAAGGCGAGTGGACACGCCGAAAAGCAATATACTTAATTATTCCTAAGAGCTAAAGACTAGTTAGTTAAACTAAAGTTCATGTGGGGTCAAGTTTTTGATGGTTGACAGGCATCTTCGTACGTGATGTCGGAAGCATTTCATTTCCGTGCACTTTCCGTAACCGCCAAGAATTAGATTCAGTGAGCCTTTGGGTACACGCGTAGGATGAAAGACCAAATCTCAGAAAGGCAGATAAATACTTTGCCAACAATCTCGCAAAAACGTATCAATAAGACTAGTTGAACCTGGATGTATCCCTAATACGAACCGCTCCAGTGGAATTAAGTGTAAGTTCGAAGGAATCAGAAACGTGTAACTTGTAAAAGCGAGGGAAAAGCCAACGTGCGTACACAGTGGCTCACTTAAAATAACTGAAGCAGCTGTGGCATTTATCTTTACCCTTAGAAAATTGCTTCCTGTTTCATACGTTACAAAAAGGTAGAGAAAGAGGAGTCACGCAACTCAAACAGAGGTCAGCAGTAAAGTTTAACCTTCCACAGATTGCTATCCGACAAAAATAAATCTCTTCTGGTCGACCGATCTCGTCTTATCAAAGCGCAAAATCGAGGAGCTAAGGCACAAAATTTCCGAAGACCAACTTCATCCTTTCTTCTCTGTTTCGCAAACTGTCTACTCCTTTCCAAAAACTAAACTAATTGTAATACAAATCTAGTTGGTCTTTTCTATTTTGTTATCAGATTGCAGCATTATAGGGAAAATTTTAACAAGCCCAAAACAATCACTCCAAAAAGTTAATTGACAATACAAATACAAATTACACTTAATCAGTACACACTACTCTTACTAAATAAACCTAAAACATGGATACAGTTGATGGAAGTACGAATTGATTCGAGTCAAATTCAGAAGTGCTTTCCCACATCAATAAATTTTTATCTAAAGTTATAAAGTAAATTCGTTTCAAGGAGTTCTGAAAAATAAGTTAGAAAGTCCAATTAATTAAAATCATTTCAGAGTTCTCCATGCCAGGGTCTGTTTAAAAGAAAGTAAAAAAAATCCAGTATTTACAATTTCTTTCTTTATGAGAAAAAGGGCAACTCAGCACACAAGATAGAAGATAGAGAGCGAAATTTCAATTATGTCTCCCAATAAACATTATATCATGTTCGTGGGTGGAAAACTTTCGCACATGAAGTATCTTTTCCAAGCCTTCCCCAGCCAAACGGGTTCAATTTAATTGAACTACCACTAAAGTCAAATTCGCCACGTCAGACTGAATTTTGTGAACTTTTCTAAAATCCCTCCTTTAATTCTTTTGTTTCACGAGCGCTTTTAGAGACAAACGCCTACACACTATACTTTAAAAAAACTTACCTTAACCTAACTTAAACTAATCGAATTTTCCCACAAGATTCCCAGGTCTATACATAACATGCCTATATAAAATAGGTTAAACTAGGTTAGGTTAGGCCGGGAAGAAAAAACCTGAAGGGGACGGCTTAACAGAAAAGTAAAAATCTTTTGCCAGCTCTTTTGTCGAGTATTCCGTTTGATTTATATTTCGTACGTTTTTAAATTCCTATTTGGAACGACAGTACTGTATTATAACAAATATACCCACGGTGTACATGTAACAAAGTCGACTCCCACACACAGACCCCCCAAAAACGTGTTCGGAAAATATCGTACAGTTTTATAAGTCTCGAAGACCTTTTGATGACAAAGTTTCCTTTACTACCCTTACAATTCCTTAGACATGTCACAAAGTACTACTGATGGAAAGTTCATAGCATCCGACTCCGTCAATCAATATTCCAACAGCTCCGACGCCACTTTTTTCCTTCCTTTTTTGCGCGCCCCAAACAAAGGCTGAGAACAGCGATACGGTATAGAAAACTCCCTTTTCTTTTCATGAGCCTAATCACGCTTTAATAGTTCGATTGTGGCAACATAAAGTGTCACACCAAAACAATGTTTAGTCATGCAAGACCCCCCTCTTCCTCATCCCCCCCCACCACACACCCTTATTGAAAAACCAGTGAAAATCCGTGCCGTCGAGCGCCCAACCTTTTATCTGCCTTGAGTGAAACCTTCCTGGCTGCACAAAAGCAACACAACAGCCACCAACTTTGGAATTTTAACAACGCGTTCACCGACAAGCCAAGCAACCAAACGGGTGTGACGATCGGCGTGGAATCAAAACATTTGTACGACTGAATTGTGCCCGGGCTCCGGTACGCTGACGGCTCCATAACTCGCGTGCATCCAACATTCAGTACACGCGAAAAGCCGTCGGAACTCGTCTCCTTACAGTACAACCTTTTTTCACTCGTCCGTTCTACAACGTGGCTCTACCGTATCTCGTTTCGCCCAACACGACAGCTGTTTCAGCGGACCTGTTCCTGCTGTACTGCAAAGTTTGGCAATGCTGGATCAAGCCTACTTAAGCTATGCAAATGCAGCTCCAGGTTCTGTATGCTTGTGTTGTATAGGAAACCCTGAAACCCTCTTGTATACACAAGGGGATAGCCGACATTGCAAACACAACTTTCCTTAAAGATATTTTAGCACTGACTGTACAGCTTTCTGAAAGAAAAGCCGCTGGCCCAACGCCAATAAACTTTTTTTTTTTCATTTCCAAGAGACATACCACTTTTGTTTCGTACTTTCAACATCACCCGCTCTTTTTTTTCCCCCAAGGGAAGCCTAGGGAGCGTGAATAATAGGAGGGACGGGAAGCTGTTTTAATAATGACAGGCTTGGCACAAAGATTACAACAGTCTCTTGTTTGTTTCCGATAATATCGCGCTAAGGCAAAGTTGACTATTTTTGTTGTGTTTTTAATCTGCAATCCAAGCCTTTACGGAAGAATCCATACAAAAGCTCAAACCGGAAAAACACTTCACGAAGAATGCCGCGACAGATGTGAAGGCCTTTTGGAATCAAGTTGGAAAGCCCCAAGTTAGTAAGACCATGGCAACCCCCCAGAGACTCGCGTACTTAATGCCTCCTAGCCAGAAAAATCTTCCAAAGGGTATCTACGTATTTTCTTAGCCACAGCTCCTTGGGTTCTTTTTCCTCCTTTTGCTTCCACCAACGGAGACTTCTTAGCCTGGGGCTGACAAGGCTCAAATCTTGTACTCCGTATCCTATCCGCGTTTTTTTTCCCTCCCATGTTTTATCGTTCTCTGGGCGCAGAAGGGTTGATGCATGTGTGAAGCTGTAAAATATGTCTGGTCGTTGGCAAAAAGCACGTGCGGAATATTACCGCATGTTTGGACTTGTTTGGCGGAGCAAAAGGGCTAGAAAAGGAAGAAGCAACTCTTTGAAGTTGAGATGGGGAGATGAGAGTCTGCTTGCGTAGGCTTATCGATCAGAGGTTGCACTGTCGAGTGACGAAGATTAACAGGGACAAAGGGAAGATTGCCCTAAAGCCTGCTTAATGCAAACATTTCCGGCACTTTCCTGCGGCGATACGAGCAGTATATCATGTCTTCACTACTCCAAAAAAGATACAACCTAAGCAAGATATCACCACAGCCGATAAGGAACGGAAGCACGATGCTTCGTGCAGCACAATGCAGACTTCTCCTATTCTATTAACAGAAGAATTCCCCAGAATGTGTGAGTGTGTGTGTGTGTGGTGAAAAGTCGTGGGGAAGAGAAGAGCAAAGAACAAAGCCGAGTAGAGAGGGGAGGAAAGAGAAGCGCTCTAGCAATGGTAAACATCTATGTAAGCGACCGTAGACCGATGAAAAGGAGCTGACATTTTGGGTGGTCCGGGGCTCTTTCTGTTTGTCCATACTTAGGGTATCAACACAAACTCTAAAAGACTTTTTTCCTGGCAGTTCTGGATTGGCCAGGAATACCACACCAGCGCCAGCGTTTTTCATTTTCCAGCACGTGGGCAATTTTCACGATGCAATCTAGCGTGTTATACTCCTCGAATTTGGCAGTTCCGGCAGATAATTCTGCGTTTTCGTACTATCAAATAGCAACTTTCATTGGACACCCCTTTTATGGCTGCAGAACTGGCCACTACTGCTTTGTGAAGTAGCTCATGGCATTGGTGGTTATGACGTGGGCGGATGCTCAATAAGGAATAGTCGGTAAAGCTTTTATATCCTGAAAGTCAGACAATATATATCCCATCAACGCCAGTTGCGTTTGAACTTTTGGGCTGCAATATTTTTTAATACTTTATGTTTATTCGCTGCTGTTGGACTGAAGAAAATATAAACCATTATGTCATATATGGATGCATCTTTATAACAACAAAAGTCTGTCTTTACAGCGACAAGGAAATTGTGTCGTTTAGACTATTCATTTCGTTCTTAGATAATTCTCAGAGCACAGAACTTTTAGAAGCGTAACTACTTGAAATTAAAAGAGCGTAAAAGTTCCTAGCTGGCCTGAAGAAGCTGAATCCGGAAAGGCCCTTGGGGATGTGCTTCACATGAATGGGATCACACACTAAACACTTGGAACGAGAGCTGCAGCAAAAAAATGGGGTCAAAATAGACAGAATTGCCCTCTGTTGAGTAATATGGTAAGCACGTCGCACTTGCTTTGTTCCGAAGCGCTTTTTTCGTTTTCGATAATGATCTTTCCAATTGTACTTGCTCTTTTAAGCGTAATCGCTTTTTAAAGTTGCGTTGTGATGTCAGAGTTATGTAGTACAGAATAATGCTTTTAATATTATGGGGGGCCGTAAGGTCCCGGCGGAGATAAAGCGCATATGGCCAAAATCATAAGAGCTCACGTGAACGATTTCACAAATCTAAATAATTGACAAGACTTTTGCTATCGTGAAGTTTGACAGAAACATGTTATGGTCTTGTAGAGTACTTTTTCAAAGATTGCTTGTATAGTTTGCAAAATTGAGGTTTAAACTTGGAGAGCGCAAAAATCGGTAATTGTCTCGATGTCACCGCACTCGGCATTTTTTTAGTTTTCGGTGCAGATATCTCAGAAACCACATACGCTGTTCTTGTGTTCGGAGTAAAAGCCAGATTGAGAAACTTTAAGGAAAATACATCCAAACGGCTCAACCCTTGCGAGACTTTAATACCAAAAGTTATCATAAAAAATGGTGTGTTGTGACATATCGACATTTTCAAATTTGGGTTCGCCAGATTCAAGTGTTCATAAGCGCTTTAGTCTCACCGTGGTACTATGATCAGCATTGGAAAATGTGTTAACGAAGATTAAAGTGTAACGATACGCATAAAGAATCTTAAACGACTTTAGTTTTCAAGCAATATACTTTTAATTTGGAACCCTAGTCAAAACACAGCTGCACACGTACAAAACCCTGTACATTTGATTTATTTTAAAATACAATCCATTTTTCACGAAATATCTCTCTTCATTGAACACACTTTGCATGCCGTACAACTACGATAATTTCTAGTTTAATTAGTCGTTTAACCCAATTTCACTGAAAGGACTAGACAAGCAAAATAGTTTTTATTAAACGACCTGAAAGGCAAATTAGTAAAATAGATCTCGAGAAGGATGTCTGAAGAAGATAACGACAATCCACAACCTTTACTTTCGCCAATACTGCGCAAATTTGTGAAGCTGCTCGACCAAGGCAGCCATCACTGCTGTCACGGAATCATCAATGAGGCTTTGCATATACCTGACGGCTTCTTCGTCTCCTAAATCCAGGCGAAACTTATCTTGGACTTTACGAACAGTTTTGTCTGGTTCTAGGGCAATATCAGGAACACTTGCGTCCACCATAAGCGCAAATAAGTTGAGAATGACGTTGGCATGCCTAGGGTCGTAAATTGACAACATTAGCCTGAATCAAAATCTCAGCAAACCACTCTTTACCGTCTGAGGTGCAAAAAGGTCGTGTAGCAAAGCTTGCGGAATTGATTATAGTGGTCGGAATGGACTCCTCCCATGGCCTCGACCATTTCTTTGCTCAATTTCATGGGTGGGGGAAGTGGTTTAGGGTCTCGACCCAAAATGTACCCGAAATCAATATGAAACAGTTTTCCTGATTTTGTAAGCATCAGATTATCCAAATGTCTGTCACCCACTCCCAGTAGGTAGGTAATGACACAATAACCGGCTTCAAATGAAAATGTCATTAGTGTTCCTGCTTTTGATTTGTATCATAAAGAAAGTTACCACAGCTTCTAATGTAAGTGTCCATAACTTCTGGGGCAATGCCATATGGTCCTGTCTCCTGTGGGTGATATTTACGGAAAAAGTTTTGAATGGATCCAGCTGTGTCCCGAACTTCTGCTACGGAAACGGAGTCGACAAACTGCACAAAGCCTGAAAATGACAATAAGTGAAATTTAATGCAAAAATGCAGAGAAATAAACAGCTACAGCACAGTAAGTCAAAAAAGGTACTCTAGTAACAGCAAGCAGTACGTTACATAGAGACATTTAAATAAGAACAGCATATACCGTGCTTGGACGATGTGGCTAAAACGCGATAAGGGGTTAGCTTCAAATCCAGATTTTCTCTCCGCAATAGGCGATCCATCAGCGCAATAATCTGCAGTATAAGTTGGTCTTGTCGCAGATCATCGCCGTTCTTAAAAATGGCCACATATTCCTTATTGTTCGTAGTGCAAAACGTGAGGCAGGCTGGCATCAACTGTGACTTGAACAAAGTGGCCCTTGAAATCGAGAATAAAAAATCTGAATGAAAGAAGGCGAGGCAAGTCATGCGCAACTTACTTTTCCGGTACAATGCCTTTTATACAGACAGCTGGGTCTAAAGGGAAAGACAGAGGCTCAAACTCGCTTAGACTTTTGCCCTTCAAGAGATCTTTGTCGGCAAGCAAGGCTTGCAGATGCTCAATCTAAACTAATGCTTTTAATACGAGTCGGTTTTGTTTTGTCTCATAAAAGTACTTTTTTCTTTCTGTTTCCACTTTCCCGCGCGACAATTTTCATCAACGCTACCAATTTGTCCACAAACATTCTCTGCCGAGCTAGGACTTCGCTGCGCTTCTGAAAATCTTTTCTGCCATGCTTCAACGACTAACATAAAAACACATGAGTCATTTTTTGCACGAAGAAAAACAGACTTACGTACTTCCATAAATCGCTTCTTCACGGCGAGGTACATTTCACGCATCTTCGTATCAGTTTTGACGTTGGAATCAGGTTCCTCACATTCTATCAGAAGGTACCTAAACATATTCATACAATTTTAGGGAGAAAACTTAAAGTCATGCAGATAAATGGAATAGAAGTATTTCTTACCAGTAGAAGTAATTTGCTAGTACGGGATTGGCAGCAGCTCTGTGTATAAGGAAAGTCACTAAGTCGACGCCAAAGTTTTCTCCGTGTGCTTCGGCTTTAAACGTCTCTTTTCCTTTCCCTGTAGCAGCAGCACTTTTGACAGGTAACAAGGGCGACGAGGGCGAATCGCTGGTGTCGTTCTCTTGTAAATGTGCTTCCAAATGCAGAGAATTTGGGCGTTTACTATATTAATAGCACACAAAGATCAGATTTTATCGGTATAAAACACTAAAAGCATACCCATCTCCCGGATTGTCGCTGTCGCTACCTTTACCACGCGATGGTTCCAGTGAGCATAGTTCCTCCGTATTTTCATACTTTAGGGCCTGGACCAGCTGCAAAAGGTACAACAAAAGATCCTACCAAAAGAAATAGGTCATACAACTTTCTAAACACTATACTCAATAGAAATTACTTCATCACTGGCTTGTGCCAATCGTGATACAGCATAACACCGCACAGCAGGATGAGTAAACGTTGGCCCAAGCATTTCTAGCGCTTCTTCAGGGTCTATAGGGGCCCAACGGCCCATTAGTTCAATGGCTTGACGAGTTTCAGCCCCAGCAACCCACGTAAGGCATTTTAAGAATTTCGTCAACGCTCTTTTCTGGGTTGAAAGGTAAAAGCGGTACTTCCACACCAAATCTTGCTCTTCGCTGGTTAGTTGTTTCGTCGGCGGGGAACTAATGATTGAGTTTAACTGGTCTCGTATTAATGCGTCTGGTTTACGATCTCTGTCCGTTAAACCACTGCGGACACTTCTAGCTAGTTTGTGATGTTTGCTTTCCACCAAGTTCTCCTACAAACGCAAACGTTAGTTTCTCGAAAGCGTTCTTCCTAGTACTACCTCAAGGATTTCATCATCAGGTAAAGTCACAATATCGGTTTGCGTCAGTCTTGCAATAATATCGTCACCGCCTTTTTCGTAGTACACTACGGTATACTAAGAAAGAGAGCATTGTAGCAATGTTAACTCATAAGATACGCCTTACATCTACTCCGTGGTACTCCAGGCGAGGAAATTCGACCACAACGTACATAAATTTGGAGCTTCGCTTCTCTTGTTCATTGATTAGTTCGATTTCTCGAAACGTAAGCCTGTCCAGCCAATCACATGTAGGAATTTCTCCCATACGATGCTTTTTCGTCAACTAGGGAAAAAGTGGAGGATGATGAGCGGGGATTTTTTCACTTCAGGCCCTAGTTTTACTTTGGATAACCGGTGCATCACTTCATGTCCAGGGTCAGTAACCTTTGCAGGGGTCTTGGTCATGATGCTTCCGTCCGCAGCTTGGCCTCTCCATACTCGGAGGTCATGCATACCCTTGAATAACGGACGCAAAAGAGCCCACGCTATATTATGGCAAGATAGTTCGTTACTATGACCGCTTACTTGGCGAAAGACTCCCAGTTTTCCAAACAGTTTGTAACTTGTCCCTCCGATGGGTACGTAGGTACAAGGTCCACAGCACTCGTAAATGGTAAGGCACAGTTGAGCATTTCTTGGCAGGTCAGAATACTTTAAGGGAAGAGTAATCCATTCGTTCCAACTAGACAATACGGAATAAAATGAATTGAATACGGGCATGTATCAGACATTACCTCCAACGATTTATGAAGGGTTTATATGATGTAGTCACCGGCAATGCTAGCGGTTTCCCGTCAGCCCAAATTTGGCACGTAACGCATAATTCCTCGCAACCTTTTTGGTGCAAGCCTGAAAACCTGAGAAGTGGCTCATCCAGAAGTTGCTTATAACTTGGCCTGTCAATTTCACCTTCAAGGGAACCTCTATAGAAATCAACGAAATTCAGACAGAATTAGCATAGTAAACTTATTATTAGCATAGTAAATCTTTTATCAGGTAGATAAAAAATTATTTTAGGGTTTATTTTTACTTACATTTTTAGTGAGACATTAATATCTAAATCACAACTATACAAGTAATGAAACCGTGTTGTAGCACTGGGCACGTTATGGTCGGGTTGCAAGCTGGCCATTTTCTGTTCCACTTACAGACGCCGTCAATCTCCTTTAAGCTCGCATTCAGATAAGGAGCAACAATAGCAACTCTGCGTGTCAACTCTCTCATGTAAACAGCACAACGTCTCAGTTCATGCATGTAAGCCGATTGGGAATAACTCCATCACCCCGTTTTACAGGATGCATTCCAAAACTGTTTTTGATGCAACGAGTGGATTGACCGCCATGGCGCTAGTTCTCTAGGCCGACGGGCGTTGGGGCCAGACGGCGAATTACGAAATCACCGTTATACATCCTAGCGGGCAGCAAATGCTCGCACACTGGAACCACGACCCCTCGACTTACGCGGGTTGGCAAGCGTGCGAGGTCGTATCCAGGGTGAGAGGTGTTTGATCCCCCTCTCCCGTATTTCTTTAAATAAAGCCGAGTATAGGAGAAAATAAAAAATGAAAGCATCCTACAAAACCCCCCATCTCAAACCAAAATACCGGATACAATCCTGCATACAAGTGTACGTGAAGAGAAGGTGCCCCCCCTCGCCTTGCGCGAGCTGGATTGACAAAAAAGGCCACTGCTTTTCAGGCGAGGTTTCTACAAACACGGTCTCGAGATACGCGGTCTATCTTGGCAACGTAGCCCTCGCGTAACCGGAAGACTTTCAGGGTAGCTTACAAGGTTCTCCTTGTTGTCGAAGGTGGCGCTATTATTCGTTTGGCAACTGCTGTTTGTTTACATTCTTGTTGTAATTTTTTAGCTGGGCAAGTCCTGAATGACTGCCCAGTTTATTATCCCGTTGTAACTGGCGCGCTGTAAACGTGAATCTTTCTGCCTCTTAATTAATTTGTTGTTTCGTAAATTAAAAAAGGTGGATAATCGCGGTGTATGATGATATCGTCTGTAGAAGAAGAGTATATGGAGATCTTTGAGACGGCAGAAGATGATAAAGAGCCGGGAGCAGCATATTCACTTGCGCGCGACGATGACGGAGAGAAAGAATTGAGATCCGATGATGAAAATGGTGATACTGTTAACGAAGAGGAAAAAACGAAAAAATCAGCTGATGGCAAAACTGTTACCCCGCGACGTGTTATAAGAAATCCCCAACCTAAACTAGACGCTGACAGATTGTGTGGGAAACGTGGGCTTACGGCGGTCCTTGACACTTTTAAGGACGTGAAGTTAAAAGGCAAGCATCATGAGTTGGAAGACGTAGAGTTAGTCATGAAGAGATTGGAACATTGGGGTCACAGACTTTTCCCGAAATTACCCTTTGACGACTTGTTGAACAAAGTTGAGAAACTGGGAAGCAAAAAACCAGTCCAAGTATGATCTCTCCTGAATTTGTATACTGAAATAATGTAGAAGTATTGTCTAGACACACGTTAAAAAAATCCGGATGGACATGCTCTCGGACGAAAGCAGTTCTAACGCAACAGAATCGGCCGAAGCTAGACCCAAATCCCAGTCGTCGGTTTCAAACGACGGATATGATCCATTCGATGAGCTAGTGTCCACAGCGAACCCTGGAGCATTGACGGGAACAAATCCTGAAGTCGATAGTGTAGTCTTTACGAGCAGCGAACCTGCCAGCAGGCCAATGGTATGTTGTTTTGTCAGTATCGATGAGTTCGGCATTACGCGAATGTTTCATTGAAATTACATTGGTCTTTTGTACTTCAGATATCAACTGAAATTCAGCAACGAATTGAAGAGAACAGAAGACAAGCTGAGGAGCGTCGGAAACTTCGATTGCTTCACCAGCAACAACAAGCGATACATAATCCAGAGACACTCAATACGTCATTGGCTAATGAGCCGTCTGCGAGGTCGTCTGAACTTAACTGTGAGGAAAATACTCCTTCAAGAATTGCGAAGGACGACAGTGTTGTCAGGGAAGAATCGGAGAATATGGATGAAGAACCTGTCCCCGTCAACGAATCCGACGAGGAAGTTTCTGTGGCGGATATTATGAGTGTACTATAAATTTCTTAAGATCCAAAACTGTTCGCTACCTTGTCTGTAAATCGTATATATTCTTCGCAAGGCAATGCGACTCACCAACTCAGTGTAGATTGCGACACTGAGTTGGTTGCCCAAATTCACTCATACTTGGAAATACAAGTTTTTTGTCTTTTTAATTCATGAAGTAACTGGGTATAATCTTTTTCCAACTGTCTTTCAGCTCCTCCGTTGGTACTTTCCACAACGATTCCAAGCAGTCCCATCCTCGTTTCTGCGTAGTTAACACGTATGCGTCTTTTGTTTGCAGATACGAATACGCCCCAAGTACCAGGCTCTGGCAAAACCGCGCAGCTACACAGGTCTAGAAATGTTTACGGCATTAAACCTTGATTAGCTTCTTACTGACGACCTACTTTTAGCAAATCAAATTCTAATGGTGTAATGTCTCGCAAAGTCGAATACCCAGCTAGTACGTAACCAGGCGCATCTATCGCATCCATGGTTTTGCAGTCTAGCATCATATAGCAAATGACAATAGCCAACTCGAATAAGTGGTGCGAGTACTGAATATCTCCAAAGTCAAGAACGCCGGACACAACAGTCCTGTTTTCGGATTTTGTCACCAGGATATTTCGTTCGTTTAAATCGCCGTGCAGAGGCCCTTTTGATAAGTTTGAGTATTGCGGTACAACTTCTCTCTTGAAAGCCTGCACGATCTCCGTAACCAAATTTCGTCGTTGGAGGTCTTCAACTGCAAACACAAAGTCTTCGAGCTTCGACACTTCTGACAGGTTCCAGATCTTTCTATGACAGGCCAGCCCTTCGTGACTGAAGCTCTAAGAAAGGAAAATATTACAATGCGAGGACGGATTGTTTCTTTCTTTACCAGGAGTTCCTGGCTTATAGTTGCTGCAAACCGACCGACTTGGAATAATACATCTGGCGTATAATCCACAGACACCAAAAGGTCTCCTGGGACATATGTCAGTAAACGTACGACGTGCAGACTTGGGTCCGCCTCTTGTGATGCCGGGTTCTTGAATTGTTCCTTGGAGTACCAAGTTCCTTCTAAATTACGTACTGGTCGTGGGCAATTGACGCTGTGCTCTTCTGAGTGATGGATTTGGGCTTATTCGAGATTTTGAAGAGAATTTCTGGGTAATACTTAAATGTAACATCATTTCGTTCTGCGCTTCTACTTGACCAAGCATTTGTGAATCCAAGGCGTTCAATACTTTTAACACATAACCATTGGGGCACTGCTGTTCCAGATCCAAGATGCTACTGCTGTCAACCTGCATAGTTTAATACGTGTTGTAATGAGAACGAAGTAAATGTTCGGAATAGATATTCAGTTTTACCTTGACATGAAAATTTACGTCATCGTAGCTATTGAGGGCGTTAATTTCTACCACTTTCAGGCCATAAAGTCTGCGGACCAATTCTATACCGAGATCGGAATCGACATGTGGCTTAATTTGTTTACCGGGTTCCAAAACTAGATTGTTGTCACCCATTGCTGCACCTTGAGTAATTGTTTAAGTTACTGATTATGTATAATTCAAAGCAATTCAGTTATATCTATTCAAAGATCTGAAGACAAGAATTTAGAAGAAAAATACTTTAACCATTTACGATAGCGACATGAAAACGAAACGGATAATAAAGCTTTTAAGCCATCAAGCTATACAGATTCATTTTCCGGATTAGAGAAAACGACTTGAGTTATTCTTTAGGCTGTCTTTAATGATGTTCAATATTAAGAAACACTCACAAATGGTATTAACGGGATTTATTTCTTGACGGATAACTGTTACAGCTTGCACTGTTTACATGTGAGTCCCCAAGCCTTCGCGAACGACACGCTACTGGTTCACACTGAACTTTCATATTGCTTCACGGTGTGTAACAGAACGATCGAACGTCGATGGAGCGGGACAGTACACGCGGAAATGCTGCGGCGTTAGCATAGGGTTTTTCATTTGGGACACTTGTGGCTTTTTAGACACAGATCATGCCTAACGAACGAATGTTCCGCGGCTAAATATCAGAACAACCGGAACATGTTTTACATTTGGGATTCTTTTACCGTTCCAAAGCTAAATATAACATCAATAGAAAGTGAATGTAAATTACAAAGCTTAGTATAACTTCATTACGTGACTACACCATTGCATAATTATGAGAACTTCGCAAAACTTCTTAAAAGGATATTAAACTATACTCCACTACACTATTCGCATTATATTTCCTGTAAAATAAACCAATGACGACATTCTTGTTCGTGAGAACTTAATTACATGTCCTACAAACTGTTTTTAAAATTCCGACTGAAACAAAAGATTCGTCGAGTGTTCATAGAAAACTGTGCAACTCTTATTGTATTTTGAAAACACGTCTGTCTGCGGAAATGAAAAGCGTGCTGTGCTTTGCATATGCTGTCAGCTTGGAAAAAGAACATGTAAGGAAAGAAAATACCGTTGAACGGAAGAGCTTAGCCTGGAAATCGCTACACCTGTTAGATCCGGCAAGATCCTTACGAGCAAAAGCGTATGTGTATCTCAAGGGCACGCAAACAGGCTGTTCGCACCTGCGTTTCGTGCGCGCTGGTCCTTACACGCGTCTACAAGTCGTATTGATTTTTTGGGGTATAAATCTACAGCCGCTATTCAACATATAACCACAACGTCTTTCGCATCGCGTTAAGTCGCCCACAAATGAACAGTGGAATACCTGCGCTTGGCCAGGATTTAGGCTAGGAAAACAGGATTCAAACTTGTAAGGTGACATTTTTGAGTGTTTGTTCTTTATTTGTAGAGCGGAGAACCCGCCCTACGACAACCGTTGCGGAAACGCAAAGGATATTCGCCGTCGAGAGCATCGACCGCTAGTGCGCACAGTCAAAGTCTGTCGACAATAACAAGGCCAAAATTCGCCACCATGGAACTCGGCTGGAAATTCGCCCTGGTTGTCTGTTGCTTGGTCGTTTTTAAGCCTCACGTGCAGTGTCGTAGTTTCGTAACTGTGGACGATGAGCGATCTCACAAAGCCAGTCGATTCCAATTGCCGTCCTGGCTGTCGAATGTGTTGCAACAAAATGGACCCGCAGCCATCGTAACAATAACAGTCCGTCAGCTGCCTTGTTTCCTTAATATATTTTGTCGCCTCTAGGGAAATCGAGTAGATGGTCAGCCTCAAGTACTTGGCGAACTAAAACCAAATGGCATTGAATTTGGCCAAATTTCGGGCGTTGCGGTTGACCAAAACGGAAATCCGGTTATCTTTCATAGAGGACAGACCATTTGGGACCTAAGGTACCTACGTACTGTATATTAAAAAAGGAAGGGTATATTGTCTACTTCTCAAAAATTAATCGTATTTTCAGCTCGTTTCGTTCAGACGATAAGTACAAAAAATTTCAACAAGGTCCTATCCAACAAAATACAATCGTAACATTGGATGGGGTAACAGGAGACGTACTCAAATCATGGGGCTCTGGCTTGTTTTACATGCCACATGGGTTGACTATTGATTCCCAAGGCAACACGTGGGTCACTGACGTGGCTCTTCATCAAGTTATGAAGGTAACTTTCATATAGTGACTTTGTTGCGCTTTGTTGGAACTTTTTCAAAACTTCGTCTTGTAGTTCGCCAATGGTTCGACGACTCCGAGTCTAGTCTTGGGTGAAGCGTCTGTTCCTGGTGGTGACGACACTCACTTTTGCAAACCCACGGCCGTAGCGGTCGCCGCTAACGGCATTTTCTTCGTAGCGGATGGATATTGCAACAGGCGAATCTTGAAGTACTCGCCTGCTGGAGAGTTGCTTGACAAAGTCGAAGGTGAGATCCGTATTTCTGAATTCTTAGTTACACGTGGTTCCAAGACTATTGGCTTTAAACTTATGCATACTATTTTTTTTTAATAAAAAAAGGTGTAGTCCACTTTAGCGTTCCTCACAGCTTAGCACTGTTCGAGGAGACAGACAAGCTGTGTGTAGCTGACAGAGAAAACGAGCGAGTCGTTTGTATGGGAGCCGGTTTATATTCCGTTCCGTTTGGGCGACACGTGACTGCGACGAAATCGAGTAGCTTGGGCCGCGTTTTTGCTGTAGCACCTTTCGGTACGTTTTCTACGACACTAACCATCGAAATACTTTTCGGATAGTCTAGCTAAAAAAGAGACCATGTAAAATGTACACTAACGGTCTTTTTCCAGGCCAGAAAATTCTAGCTGTAACGGGTCCTTCCCCACTGTTCAGTTTTGGATTCGGATCGCCTGCGAAAGGCTTTACTATAGACGCCAATAGCCAAGACCTTATTGGTGATTGGGCGCCACGTGATGTATGCTACATGCCATTTTGGGCTACGCAAACTAAATTCTTGTTTATCTAATTATTCCATCGCTACAAATTGCATATTTAATTATTGTGTATTTTGGGCTTCATAGGGGTTTAAAAATCCTCACGACGTGGCTGTTACTCCTGAAGGGATCGCTTACGTTGTGGAAATCGGACCGAACAGGATCTCCAAATTTTCTTTCGCTGCGGTTTGAAACGTCATTGAATTCCGACAGTGGTTACCTAAGGAATGTACACGCTTGTTCAGAGATGACACAATACAAGGATAAATACAAAAATCTGGCAGAGTGTTGGAAACTCCGCCTTTTTTCCCAGGACGTCAACAAAGCAGAATCCGGGCTTGGGTATTTGTTGACAATCCAGAAAACAAGGCATGATGCATCGTTTTCCCAAGGAGGGGACTTGAGTGAGCCAAGCATAAGCGGCTGGTGCTTATGCTAATTTTTTAGAAATGCAAACGTCAACAAATGACTTTCGCCGCACAATTTCTTGTGGCTGTTCTTGCGAAGTTTGCATGTTCATCCATGACTACAGGGATGCATGACAAGCCCTTAGAAAGGCACAATTTATTTCCGGTTTTTATTTAGGGTCAACCCATCAATCCTCCCTCACAAATCAAATCCTATGAGAGGTTGCTAATAAAAGCGCGCCCGGCTTTTTTCGTGCAAATGTTATGATATCACTACCCAGGAAGAAAACGCTTACTCGAAGTGATTTACGCAGACTACAAGATATACTTTACTCCGTCGTTGTTGCGAAGCTGCTTCTCCTTGTAGTAAGGGCAGTTGATCTTTCCCGGTTCCTTTTTTTACGGGTAGATGGTTTTCGCTTAAAACTTGGGGGGTTGCTATAAATTTTATGGCTTAATTTGCTAGTGTTTACGAGTGCTTGACTTTGGGTATATTTTCCCTTTCTGGGAGTGCAGCGGCCGAACGTGTCTGCTAGTTCGTGTGCTATTGAGCTTGGACTCTAATCGAGTAGCAAGCTTTTAAGAAAGCTTGTCGAAAGTCAAAGATCGTCGAGAAGAAAAATTAACGACGGTAAGACGAATTGCTAGGGGAGACCTGAGAGAGCACACTTGTACATAACCCAAGAGTGAGGTGTGATTAATTTCGGGCCTTGTAAATGAAGAACCGAGTAACCCCCAACCCGAACTGATAAAGTGCTTTCTGAGCCGTCATCCTTTTCTTTTTCTTTTTTTTCCCCTCTTCTTCTCTCGCTAGCCTATGCAGCAAAGGCGTGCTCATAATGAAATGGATATATATGTATACACATATAGCACTATACGCGATGGTCTAGGCAGATTGCATTTCTCTTCAACAAGCACACCTGGCCAGCTGTAGTATTGGGTAACAAATGAAAGATAACATCGATGGGAGCAACAAAGCGAAAAAATGCGATCGAAGAGGGCTCCAAACGGGGAAAAAATGAAAGGTCGCTGAAACTGTAGCCTTACGGGTTACTTCCATACGCGACTCAGGACGTATCCCTTCTCAGAAAGGGGAAAATTACAAAATGTTATAGTGACTTTCACGGCACTAAAAAAAAAAACTTGGGTGAAACGCTACAAAACGTTTCTTGGTAGTTGCGTAATTAAAAGGATGTACGAAAAAAACCAATATCCGTTCCGAAGTTTTTTTGGTGGAGGGGAACAAAAACTGTTAACTATTAACCCCTCTAGTACTTACGGCCGAAGTCTTGTACGGTACTCTAGTCTAGAGTCGTACCCTTGCGTGCAAGCTATCAAGATTCAACCTTCGTTCCGGCCTTCTGGATACCTGGTTTGGCCCACCACTCAACCCTTCCTCCACCCTTCCTTCTTAAACCAGAAGTTTGTATTTTTAAGCCCAAGTCGTTTTAACCCTTTTTCCCTCCTGTTCGGTTTCATTTACTTTAGATGTTTAACGAAAACCCGAACACGACTAGACAAACTACCCCTACTGAGTCTAGGCCTACAACAGTTCGCGTGTCTGTACATTTTGAATGCAAAAGGCTGAAAAGATGCTGGCAGATAAGTCCTACGACGCAGCTTCATTCTTCCCCAAAAGGCAGAAAGTCCATGCTCTTTTTGGGCATTCCCCCCACCAGCCTGCTTGCCTATACCACTGGCTCACAACCAGGGATTAGTACTGTTTGGTAGAATTGTTTGGTAATTAGAGAGCTGTACTTAACTAAACAAGTTCATCACGACCCATTTCGCGGGTACTTGAAAAACACTCTGAACTGCGAAGAGGAATGGGCATTGTAATCTCTGGAAAAGAAGAGGCGTACGGCTAAAACGTACTGTATAGTACGCCATCCGTAACGTCAAAACACAGCGCGTCCCTTTCGCGATCGTATGGCGCTGCTGCCTAACGTGCCAGAAGCCTCGTAGGAGCTTCGTCCGCCGGTCCTCACTTGGGCTATCCACAGTCGCGAGCTTCATCGCCGACGGTCAGTCTTGTTGGGTGCGTACCAGGCGGTAGACGTGCGGAGCGTTTAATTTTCGATCATTTTCATTTGGCGAGGCAGGTGTAGCGTCAGAAACTTTGCAGTGATCGACACTCTCATCATCTCCGTAAGTTACACGCTTGTCGTGTCTTTCCCTCGGCCGAGTTCGAAATCCTTTACCGCCATTATTCATGAACTGAAAAAAAATCTCCATTTCCAGCGATTCCCGCTGCTACTCATTTTTAATTCGCTTTTGCGATCCGTATGGCGTAGGAGTAGTTCAAATGTATTACATCGGTGTAATAACCCGTACACTGGCTAGTTGCCTGATTACATGAGGCTTCACTTCTCGAAAGAAAAGAGAAAAGAGAAAAAATTCCGGGAAGAAGGGAAAGGTGAACTGAAATTCGACAGAGTGATGTTTCGCGATTTTTGTGTCACCCAAGTTATCTGAATGGATTAACACCGGCCGAAGTCAACGTTCCACTCCTCCCGCAGAACTCGTCTGATATTTTGAAACCGCAGGTAAACGAAAATAACTGCAGCGTAAGCCTTTTCGCAATCCTGTCCCGCCGATCTCTATTTTGGCTTAACAATGGGCATCATTTGAAGATTAGGGATGATGTCATTGACTGGGGGGGGGAGCTTTGCAATTTCTGAAGTCATCTAACGGTACAAAGTGATCACACTGATGAATCGTACCGTCGTGATTGGCGAATTATTCCCAGTCCCAGTCTCATTTGCATACGGCATCGCGTGGCCATACAGCGTTGTAACACTTAACAACAATCCCCAGTCAGTGTTTCGATCTTGCGCCATGTAAGCTCGGAGAACCTTCAAGTCGGTTTTGAACTTCGGCATCTCATTTGGCACTGGATTGGCGATGCTAAATTATCCAGTCCCTTACCGATTTGCCATGGGACACTGATCGTGCAGCGCGATAGGCTGTCGTGTTGACCATTTCATTCATGTTTCACACCTGCGTCCCCCAGCCCTGTCAAACTAGCACCCCTAGTTACCAACGTTCCACCTTCGCCTATAAAAGAATTACACGTGTTATAGTAAGCTAGCTCACACTTCATTGCGCAATAAACGTTTCTCGGTCCCCTTTTTTTCTTACCTCTTGTCCGATCGTGGCTAATTTAGTTAATGTGGGGTAGCCAGTTAATTCTGTCGGTGCCCCTTCGATCCACTCTATGCTCCCATGGTAGCTGTCCCGTGGCCTAAGCGGAATTTAGAGAGACCGTAATAAATTCAAAGCGAAAATCTATACGAGAAAAGCGCGGCCTCTTTCAAAGCTTGACTGTTTGATGACAGCGACATACCAGATTCCAAATGAACCTGAATTTATGGGACGGACCACTAAATGGGCGACTGGGTGCCCATTTGTAAAGACCTCAGGTTGCCTCCCATAGCCCTTTTTTTGAGGTTTCTAGTGAAAATTGCGACCACTTTTTGTACAGTTCGACAAGGTGTAAGTTATATGTCTCCAAGTCTGTTCTCCGTAGGGATTTTACCAACAGTATCGTGCTAAGCACTTGGTACATTTTTTGCCCTTAATTTATGGCTATATTTGAAGGTGAAACGTAGAGAAGAGACTGGCTAGGTAACGGAATGCAATTGTCCGGCTTCATGATGGACTTCAATACCCGTTGGAATTCTATTGAGCGTCTTAATATTTGAGTTGGCCATTAGAAAAAGTGTGTTCTTGCGCCCCACGGAAAACTGGTATATAAACCCAGCCGTAGGGAAAATGCTTTGGCTCCTGTATATACATGGAAAACTCTGCTGTTCTGCAGGCGTACCAAAATGTAAGCCATTTTAAGCTCTGCTTTTTGTACGCAATGGCTAGGGTATTCTAGGGAGATGCTATTCATGTTTAGAAAAAGAAGCGACAAAAGCTCGCGCAAAAAAATTACAAGAGCGAGATAACAACGCAAAACGGGCCCTTTGCATGCACGCAAGGAGGTCAACGATCTCAATCAAATTGTGCGGGAAGTTATGTAGATATCTTATCCCTCGGCAATTTGGGAGGTGATTTCTTTTTCTTGAGCGGCAATGCTGCTCGAATGTCTTTTTCTAATAGTTGGTCGCATTGTTGCCATGTGGTCTGGCTGGTCTACCCTATCGTGGCCCTGTGCATTTGCAGATGTGAAACGTCCTACTTTAGTATGCAGATTACGATTAGCAGCTTGCCAAAGAAGTATCTCACTAGTCTGGATTGCTCTCACATGCTCACACACTAGAGACAAGTTTCTCAAACACACATAAAAAAAAATCGGACAAAAACTTCTACGCCCCTAGGAGAAGAAGTTATGCGTCTGCGGAATTCTTTGGGCGCTATTAAATTTATGCATAAGCAATCGAGTGGAGCCACGCGTACCCACGAGACGCAGGTGTCATTAAGTTGCTAAGGGAGCCCTGGGATTCTAATCTTACCCCGAAAGATTTTTTTCTTCGATTTGAGCCACAGTTTTGACGCGCCGAGGTGTCAAGATTTACATAGAAGTCACATTGATTTTGACTTACGCTCAGCCATGACTAAGAAGGAGGCATAATACCATTATGATAATAGTCAAGATGAGACGCCTCTGCGGCAGTTCGTTTATCTTCGCCGTTTGGGTTATGCTTGTCTGCTGCGATTCTGGGAATCCTGGCTATTTTCACGTTTTAACAAACAGTAGTTTGCAACAAGAGGGAAAAAAGCCTTTTCACACAGGAGGGGTAGGGATTTCAGCGTATAGTGACTAAGGAAAGTGCTGAAGCCATTTCTCCCGCATCATTTTGATGCAATGTGATTTTTTTTCCCTTTTGGGGGAGCCTGGCGTTCAGAAACGCTTGATGAGGGGCTTTCAAATTTTTGTTTAGACGATGTGGTAGTTTGCATTCATTGGGAACGAGCTTCTGAAGACTGATAATGATGACCGAGACTTTCCACTGGCACAGCAGCCAACGGGACTAAAGAGGGCTCTTGACGGAAAAGGTTTCTACGCTGGGAACTTAAACTTTGCCCAAATCAACGGAGGGAAAGACAACGGAGCGTACAACTCAATGCCAAAGTGCCCCGGAATTTTAAGTTGCTTCGCACCAGCACCTGACGAGATTTGTTAATCCAGTCTGGCGATAGTGACAATTTTTTCTCCCGGTGACTAATCGTCTTAGAGCGTCTAATGACACGGTCCCGGAGACGGCTTGTATGTTTAATTTCGAAACGTTCGAAGTTAGCGAGCTGAAAGCCTGCCAAAGAATGCTCGTGGCCAAAGTGGTTTTTACGTCAAGAAAAGTGACTCTTGTTAGGATTACGACTCGGGCGCTTTTTTAAATATTTAACTTAATCATTGCGTGAGTGCCCAGTAGCTATTAATTGCCCTAGAAGGGCAGGCTGTTTGTAGAAAATGCTAAAAGGGGAGTTCGTGAGCTTCTCCTTTTATTTTTTTCTCACTCGACGGAACTGTGGGGTTTTGCTGTTGGTATTTATGTTAGCTCCTGCCGGAATAACTTGCTGATCACCTGACGAATACCTTGTCGGTAAGGAACGGTTAGGAAGAAAGAATATAAAAAAAATTCTGCATTGGTATGTTGTTGTCTCTGTGTTCGTTTTGTATAGAGAGAGACTTGGTAACTTGTTAGCAATGCAAATGCCCTTTACACTCACGTTAGTGGAAAAGCTGGCGTCGAGGTAGACGAAAGAGGTTTGGAGCGAGGGAATACTGTACGCTAGGCACCAACAAAAACTCGACACAAAGAAAAGAGAACTTTGCTCCAAAGGTTCCAAGCCTGCCTTGAATTCGTAATTTCTAAGGAAGATCAAAAGACTCCTTAGCAGTTAGGCGGCTGAAAATAATGAGCTTATTCTACCTGTGCCCTGACTCCTTACTCCTTTGCGCTTTCTCTGTTCCTTTTTTTCTGGTCTTTTTGGTCACATGTAGTAGCCACTGCACATTCCCAAGGTTATTAATGTAGGGTGAAAATAAAGCACAATGCGTTGGAATTTAGCCAAATGCTTAAAACGCCAGGCTCCGAACGGTGCATGCGAGCATTTGTTGTTCAACAAGTAGCACACGCAAGGTCACAAGCTTACAAAATGTCTATTTGCCCTCAACCATAGGGGAATGTGGGGGGCAGGGGGGTTATTACCTCTAGCAAACCTTCGGAGGCGTTTTAAACCGAGAATACAGGTGCTTACTTTTTCGTGCGTTTGGTAGCGGAAGATATTTTTTTTTCGAAAAGATTTTTAAGCTGTTCCTAACGATGTGAGAAAAACTCGTTAGTATTTCGGTGTAGTGTGCAGGCTTCAGATTTTTTCATGTTTAAGTAGCCTTACAGCAGCAAAAAGGAATATTTACGAACCTAAAGTGAACGTAAATTACGGCTGTAAAAAAAGTGTTACAAAAACCACGTTGGCTAGTTCTTAAATAAATGGGGTCCGCGATCCAGGAAGCACGACGGTCCCAACGTCTTTCTGTATAATTTTCGGGCAATGGTAAATTAGTGGCGCAAGACCTTGGAGTGCGATGTAGCCGGCTTCACACTTCCAGTGTTTCGTTTCTGATAGCATAATTTTAGCGATGGAGAAACGCGCTCTATGTGTGGCGCCTAAATTTATTTGCTTATAAAACACGCAGAAGTTGAGGCTCTGCCCAAAATAACTGTCCGCGACATGCGTTGCATTTATACACACACACACACGAGCAAAAACCCAAGCAGCAAGAGTGGTATACATTGGGAAGAAATGGAACGTCACATGTGAGAGAAGAGAAAGAGAAGGGAGAGAGCAGGGGAGTGGGAGAAAGAAGATGAGCGAGAGGAAGCGAGCAAAGAACTGAGATGTGAATTAAGATGCTGGGAAGTACAAAAAAAAGGAAGAGCAACGACAGATACTTTAGGGTAAATGCATGGGAGGGGTATTGTTACCACATCCGACGCGAGCATTTAAAACGCAGCATTATAACTTATCTTTTTAGGAGTCCGCTTTTTTTCTTGGAACATGTGGTGTAAAGCTAAGTTGGTTGGCTGTATCTTAACTCTGGTTGAATAGGAATGCTTTTGTATTAATAGATCCTAAACACAAAAAAAAAGAGAGAGAGAGACGCCTTCTGTGACTCTTCGTTACAGCGATGGTCAAACTCAGCTGAGCTGGCAAGGAATATTTCTTTTAGCCCTTCACGCGGTGCTTTTGTACGCTTTCTCATTTTATTGTTTTATTTCTATTTTTCAACGTGGCTGTTAGCATTAAAAGCCCCCAAACATTTCAGTCGACATTACAGCCGCAAACTAAGTAGAATATCAAAACTGACGAGGCTCGTCCCGGAGAGTTGAAAACCATTATGGTCTGTAAATGTTTCGAAACATGGCTTTTTTTTCTTAGGGAAAAAAATCTCTATTATAGTACGTTAAGGCTATATCTTCATTAAGGCAGCTTGGCATAGTTTCGTAAAAATTAAGAGAGTCGTGTTATCGCGCGACCCTTTCCCTCCATTTCATTCGACAAGCTTGCCGCCAAGTCTTGTACGATGATTTCTAGTTTTTTTCCTTCCTTTTTTTTCCTTTCCCGTTAAACTCATGTTGTCAAGTCTTAAGTCTTCGGCATTCCCATCCCTTTCATTTCATTTGTTTTTTTAAATCACACTTCCATTCTAGACTTTGGATAATGACAGTCCTGACATCGTCGAAAATTATTCAGTTATCAAGAATTTTTTCCTTGAAATTAAACAAAGGTAGTTAGGAACATTCCAAACCAATTTTCTATTGTGTACTTGCATTCCAGGCTTTCGAGTGTTAACAGTTCTTGCTTTGTTGGAATCATCCAATTATCAAGAACGTATTTGTTTCCCAAATGAAACAAAGTTTCCAGTTATTCCTACTGTAATAACTAAGAAGTGATTAGACAAGAAGTGTGCACAATCGGTGGAACTCGCCGATATGTAGCGATGCTGATGGGAAAATGCTGCAACTCTTATATACCTTGAGGATAAACGTAGAAACGTCACAGGAAAGGAGAGCGTGTTGTCATGACACTTAGAATGCAAAAGTCTAATGTCACACGGCGGCAATACTTCAGATAAGCCGAAAAGTGCCTCGTGTCCGGTCCTCTTCGGGCTACTACGGCCAAAGCATACAGATTTTTGTTTGTCGAGCTGACAAACTTCGAGACAAAAGTCGAGTATAGGACTCGACTATCAACGGAGCATGTTGATAGTCGAGCCCATTTATTGGTGTCACTGTGCAAAAAGCTAAAAAATGTAGCTCCGTAAAAAAGTCTCCCACTTTAAAAAGGGAAGAAAAAAAGAAGAAACGGAAACTTCCTCTAGAATTTTGAGAGTGTATGTGATAGTGATATCCGTAAGTTACAGTATTATCGTTCGACTGACTTTTGCTTTTTACGACCGTAACGGATTCAGATTAAGGGGAAGGTTAAAATGGTTCCATCTGCGAGGCTTTACGCGTTTTGTGTATCACATCGCGTCATCTTTTGAATTCCTAAAAAGGGCCAGTCTGTGCCCAAATCAGGTTCTAAATTCTATTCAATAGGCCTCCTAAAAAGCGATAACACCTTTCGGGATGATCGCCATGCCAAATTGACTTGGCATCGCAGCGCTCCTCCGCTGACTCCCTGTGGGACTTGCGGATCAAAGCAGCTGCGAAATTTTTGGTCAAGCATACATTCTGTAGCATAAAGCACACTGTTTGACGTTGAACGTGTTCCCTAAATTTCCACTGTGTCAAAACGTGAAAAAAGGAGCCCCACAAAGGCTGTAACGAGTTCTGGACCTCTTTCTTTTTGAATGGCTAAGTTAGTAGGCAACGCAAGACGTCTGCAGGAATGCAATTTCTGAGGCCGACAGAATCAGGCATTTCACTCTTTCTTTTTGTTCTCTAGTGAAATAGTGCTCCTATTTTGACTCAGAAAAACCTATACGCTGTGTGAGTACCAGACATTGAAAGAGTATGCTGAGAGGACAAGAAGTCCTATATGGGCACGAAAAGGTTAGGATGGTAAGGTGGACGCCTTACATTTGACCACAGCCCGCGAATCAGGTGAGGGATTAGGAAAATTAAGAGCAGGATTTCAGTAGAGGCGACCAGGAAGGGCCAAAAGCCCATTTGGAGAAATGGGTGGACCGTGCAAGATTCGGATGAAAAATTACAGTGCGTTTCCATCATTCATCAGAGCTCGAGCCTCCTACTTGTGGCGAGGCTCTACTGAAGACAGCTGCGAAGAGCAGAGGAGGGAAATTCAAGGGAAAAGGCCCATCCCGTATATCATCCCATCGATTCCTTACGCACGCCGTAACTTTGAATTCTTTTTGTAAATGGCAATGGAATCCCTTAAGTCTTAAGGTGTGCCGCGCCCCGTAATCCTATAGAGTTTCCGAACGATAATTTACTTGGCGTACCCATTTGCACTCGGCTGACGTCAATCAAAATGTGCGGAGTTCAGGAAAGGGGGAAAGGGAGTCTGCGTATGCCCTTTTCCCACTTGTCTTCAACGCCACACCAGGAACTTCAAGCTAAATATTTTCCTATTTGGCCAGAGAGCGTTTTGACCTATGAGTTTTCGTGTTGGGTGGGTTGAAAATGAGACAAGGGCGTCAGTGGGTTGCCAGAAATTCACGACTCACGTACCCTGAAGAAATAGTTGCGCCCACCACGCAAAAGCTAACTTGGGGGAAGGTTGGTGCAGTTGCGGAACATCTGCCCGAGTCCGGAAATCCTTTTGGGCTCGAAAAACATAAATCTGTCATAAGCATGGGCAAGCTGGACGCGATAAACGCTTTAAGGCTTGCGGAGTTAAACCATCAAGTGTGGTAATGTTTTATTTAAAAAAGAGTAAAATGTCAGGGGTTATGTCTTTGCGCGAACAATGTAAGGCTAATGAATGTTTCATTTTTGGGAGGAAGTGACAAAAGAGACCAGCATATGGGGGCAGCGGGGCATAATTCGGGAAAAAGTCCCCGAAAAAGGCTCTATTAACAGTTTCTAACGAGCAACACAAATGACGCCATTTAAGGCGCGATAAAAGATAAGAAAAACACTTGGGCGAAAAAGCAGGCGTCGCGGAGTCTTGAAGACTTTTGACTGGTGTGTCAGATCGTAGCAAATTCCGGGGATTTGCGATTGTAGCTCTTATAGCCATGTATGATATAAGATATATGCTACTTGGCCAAGACCGTAAAACACGAAATTGTAAATGGCGCATTTACAGACTGGTCGCCACGTGTTTTGAATATGTAACACAGTCACACTTAGCTTCACATGCCTTGAAGTTTTTATCGAACTTGGCATATTCAAGGGACATACAAGGCAAGTTAACGCAAAATGTGTAGGTGATTCTCGTAAATTTAAAGTAATGTGGATTGTAAAATAGGCAAACGATTTTGGAATAATTCTTAAGGAAAAGTCGATTCAAATCACTTCGAAGTTGTCAAAGTCTGCTTCAATAGGAAAGAAACCGGATCAATGTCATCTTTTATTATATATTCTTTAAAGAGAAAATGAATCCATACGTACGAGAAGAAGGCTAATAAGCATCTACTGCCGTAGAGGGGACAAAATCAATTTCGGCATGTTTCTCCTACCTAACATGCTATCATGTCGAATATCCATTTTTTTCTTTATTCAAATACAGTAGAAGAGCTCTTATCCAGCTTTTATGAAACTGGGACCTAGTGTGATTATCGAACGGTTAGCTAATCCAGAAAAAAAACACAGAAAAATAGCAATGTATTAATTATAAAACTTATATATTGTACTTGATTCTGTACAAATATATATTAAGCACATATTTGTTTAATTAATGATCAGGAATCTTCCAGAATGGTTTCATGTTGTCTTGCGTTTTGTTCTACTGTAATTCTTCCTATAATGTAACAAAAGTCTGATTTGTGGAAAAACTCTTGTTGAAATTATGGGTGGTAAAACGGAGGGCTCAGAGGGCTTCTAATGCATTATTTTGCACGTCAGTCCAACCCAATTTCATGGTTTCACGAATTTACTCAAACACGGAAACCGTAATACAAGTCAAATCACGTTCAACTCACGTTATTTGTATTCAGTTCAAATTCAACCAAGTCAAGTTGACGCGAAGTTTAGGCTATCTAGTGTTTTATAGGGGTACCCTATTGCGTGCTTTCCCTATCGGTTACAGCGTTACTCGCGTTCTTGCCCAAATGGTACAGCGGCAGTTGTTCGGGTACTAAATGGTTAAGGATTCTGTATATGTCGTTTGACTATGTTATAGTGCCATACCAGAAAATTGCGTTCACGATTTTCGGTAAGATTATGCATATGTAAAAAGTTTTCAACAGTCTTTTTTATTAAAAATATAGAAACACCAAGGAGAAATTTTCGAAATTCAGGATTCTGGAATAAATAAAGAAGTTCTTCTAAGAATAATAAACTGTCTTGGCCTTCTTTTACAAGTGTCTCTTTCGTTGAGTTCTAGAAAGCATCAGCTTAAACCTTACTGTCAAGAATGCGTCGAAAAACCCTGGATGGTAAAGTCAAAATCGCCAAGACAATTTTTCTATGTAATCGTCCATGAAAGGAAGGAGGTGGGAGGGTACACAGTGGCCTTAAGACGGGGAATCAAGCTCAAGTAGTTTTTAGAATTTTAACGGTGTGTTCAATTTACTCTTGTTCTAAAGCAAATCGCTGCATTGCTTGAGGGCAACAAAACTAAAGTGGGCTATGACAAATATGGTTCAATTAGTTTTATTAGCAAACACTTATGGCAATGTTCAGTCTATCCATGCCCCTGTGACGTTGCAAGCAAACAGTTCATGCCCTGATGATGCAGGCGTGCGTTTGTAGCGCGTGTGACGTCAACGTCTACGCTAATTAGAGCCCCAGCCTTCACTTCTTTTTTTTTAGCTTTGGCCTCTTAGCATAATAAAATCAGCCTTCTATGTGACGAACGCCGCATAAAATAAACAAGTGTTTTTTCAGATCTCAGCACTTTGTATTAAAGACTTTTTTTGTTGCTCCGGCTGTGTTTTCTTTTCTAACGTCTGTTTTTCAGTGGGGATGGCTGTACCTAATGAGGTGTCTCTACAAACAGTCAGACCCCTGGCACCCCTTTTTTGTGTAGGATCTCATAATTTCAGCGTAGGTTTCCCAAAAATAACCCTGGTATCTGTTTGAAGATTTGTGGCCTACGCTATGGGGATGTCCAAAAGCTATGGAAGAAAAAAAAATTAGAAATCTGTTCTCACTTTTTGTGATGACATTAGTCTCCTGCTCCTCCTCATCTCTTAACCAATTTACAACCGTTCGGCGGCGAATGGGACGTTTGCCTAAGGAGAGAGGGATAGTGTACGGTATTAGGAGGCATTTGACACGGCAGATTCCTTTCACGCACAGATTTACATCTTTCCCTCTTGATCTTGGCTCGATTTCCGAGAAGATTATTAAAGTGCATTCAAATCTCCACCTCCTTATTGTGCCAAAAATATACTTCTGAACGAACCGGTACCTTTTCCGTGCGAAACGCCCCGATTGTACTCCAACAATATTTTTTTTCAAAAATGTGAGTGAGAGAAGAACCATATTCTACCTTTTTTTAAAAAAAAATAAAAATGTCCCGATCAGTTAGTTTTGGAGTGCTTTTCTGAAAAATACAGGTAATTATTCAAACGTTTACCTCAAAATTATGAGATTTAACTTCTGTTTCCGCTAAATAATTAGCTAAAATAGCTTTCGTGCCCTAGGAGGCGGTGGCGTTGAAACTGCTTTGCCAAAAATAAATCAAAAGAAATAAAACAAAAATAAATTAGTAAAATTAAATGAAACAAAACTATAAAAATATCTAAATTAAATCGTGTGATATAAATTTCCGAAAGTGCCAACGACGAAGACATTGTAGTTCAACATTTTAATGCGAAGAATGTACGAAAAGTTCTAGTGAAATCCGCTGAACTATTTTCATGTAATCCGCTGAACTATTTTCATGAAATCCGCATATAGGAGCGTTGGGTATACCGAAGCCTTAGGACAACTGTAAAGCGCTTTTCTCTTATGAACGATTACACGGAAAACTTGTGTTGCGGGTTTTGCATTTGCTATGCAGTGCTCCTCGAAACATTCTTGACAGTAAAGTTTCTGACTGACATTCTCTAGAACTTAACGAAGAGATATCTTCGAGAAAAAAAAGCCACGGTAGTTTATTATTCTTCCAACATTTTGTTTTTATTTTTCTTCCCGTCTCAATTCCAAACAATTCTCCTCGATAGGTTTCTAAAATATTATTGATTCAAATATATATAGTCAATATTTCTAGTTGACTGTTTAAATATTCAACAGGTATTCAAAAATCATCAACGCAACTATCCTGGCCCTCCCATTCAGTCAAAAAAAAAAGAAAGGGTGTAAGTGGCCTGAAGACAGGTATTTGAATACGTACCATATCGCTGTAGGTAAATGTGTGTTTGGATGCGATTTCTAAGCCTAGCTGTGAGTTTGAGCCCCGATTTGCAAAGGTAATTTAAGCCCGTACTCCATCTCTAGCCAGCAACACGTCGCCGAAGCCCTTCTGCGTCTTGCCCCACGGATTTTGTCCGAAGCTAAGCCAATAATTCATATTCCGTGAGAAACGGGCGACGCCAATTTATACACAGTATCGTGTCTCTTGTTTTGCATCTTGTAACCTTAAAGGTCAGCGAGCTCGTACACGGTTTCAGGCATTAGTCGTCGTCGTAACATTTCCGTAATTCTGTACTACCCGGGCCCGAGTCTTGTCGGTCTGTCGGATTATACCGCTTGTCAATCATGTCCCAGATACGCAGCGTCGCCGTGTGGCCCAATAGTGACAGGTTCCCTTTTCTTTGTCTTGGCATTAGCTTTACGGAGATCGACAAGGGTCTGTTTACCTGATCCTTCTCGAAGCCTTGTTTACTCACACTCTTCGTCCATCAGCGAGCAAATATGTGCGAGGAATTTATCCCTACCCTTGGCAAGAAACTCTAGGGAGAGCAGCGGCACGAAAATGCGGTCATTTTGTATCTGCGCTCGACTGCACCGTGTAGTCCTCACGAAACAGTACAGTACTCACGAAACGCACCAGCGAAAAGGTGACTGACAATCTGAACGTTAAGACCTCCGAGGAAAATTCGTCGTGGCTATTCGGTTACGTCCAAGCGTGAACCCTTAACCTGCAAGGAATCTCACGGTATATATCGACGCCCTTGGGTGCGTGCGTAGACACCTTGAGCTACATTTGAAACCGCCAAACCGTGCGAATGTTTAGACCGTGTGGCCAACCCAAAACTTTCGGGCGTTCGTGTCAACTTTTGCGTGGCGCTTTGGGTAAACAGTGTAGCGTTATTTACCATTTCATAAAAACACACACAAACAAACAAAAAAACGGCGTGGTTTTTGTAACATCGATGTTACACCGAAGGTTTCTACGGAATACGAGCCGCTCAGTCGCGGCTCAACAGCGCAATGGCCGGAAGTGGAATAATTAACGTATGTCAATTATAACGAGGCTATTTGCCCTTGGCGAAATAGCACATGAAAGGCTCTGTGCTCAAGTGCTTTACAAGTTGAAAAGATTTTGATCGGGATATCCGCTTACGCCATGTTTCACTTTCTTCGTGTCTTCTTTTTTTTTGCTTGCCCAACGGAGACTTTTGATTTTGAGGAGTACCATGAATTGCGCTGTAATGCAAAAACAATAAAGCTGTTCTCTTCTTCTCCGAAAGCACTGCTCTCTGCTCGCGCTCGCCTTCTCTTGCAACACTCACGACTTTTAGGACTCCAAAGAGCACTTGGGAGCCGAGAGAGAGGTCAGGCAACGCTCTGGCTCGCAAAAAGTTGGAGTCAGACTTGCACGACAGTAGAGTGAATGCTCGCTGGTCTTCAGACCTTTACCGGCCAAGCCTGCTGGCAGTGAGCAGACTTGAGTAATTATATTAGACACATCAATTTATTATCGGTGCAGCCGTGTGCTGTTCTCTCTGTGCCAGTTGCTTGTGTCTATGGGCTTTTTGCCGCGCGGAAACATTCAACTATTTCCAGCAGACTCCCTTGTTCAAACTTCACGAACAGGATTTGAGTTTTTTTTCCACGCTGTTGCATCCTCTCCTTTTTTTGGGGTGTTTATGCAGTCAGTTTCACATTTTCTTCACATTTTCTACACAGATAACTCTTTTCCTTAAAAGACACGCAGTCTTTTTTTTGTGACCATCACAACAGTTTCAATTTTCCAGCATTCCCATGCGCTAGCTTGTTCATTATGTGGGTCTTTGTTTAGTCTTTGCTACGCCTGAAATCAGAAACCTTTACAGTCGTTTTCCATTTTGTATTCTCACCAAGGGCATCTCCAGTTACAATTGTGAAGTCATAGATTTTGCGCCCGCGAGGCAGCTTCGCGGTTTGGCCTAGCACACTTTCGTTTTTTGTTGGCCCGTGGTAACTCATATCTGGGTACTCATTACGTAAAATGTTATGAAGTAATAAATAACCCTTAACCTCCTGATAGCCGTCCTTGTAAGTCTGCTTAATACCCCCCCAAAAAAGTAGAACGGTTTCTTCTGAGCTCTTAATTTAGGCTGCTAATAACCCTTTTCCCTAAGAAACTGAGACCACACGTAATCGCAATCCGGGGTGATAACGGTGCTTTCATCTCCTTGCTCTTTGGCCATTGACAGCGTGTCGTGCCGCCTACACCCTGAGCTTTTGTTCTTTTTTGTTGTTGTACGTCGAGGCATTGTCTTTTTCAAGTCCTATAATCCTTTGTGGTTCTTTGCCTTGATTACAGTGAAGCCCTGAGTGCGCGATTCGTGCCTCCTAGCCCCGCTGGGGAGAAGATGAAGAGCCGGACCACTTGCCTTTTCCTATTGTTCTTCCTGGCCAAGTTGACTTTCAGCCTCCACACACAGAGGGTAAGCAGCTAAATTACGACATTCCGCCTTTTGTATGCATAAACGCCTATTAAAGGTTGCGCACGATTCCCCCAGCCAACTGTTCATCTTCTGTGTTTGACTCACGCCTGCATTACGGCAGAGAGCGTATTAAAGCGTGAAACGATACGATTGTCTCTCTCTACTGCTCCGTAAATTACGGCGGGCTTTAGAACACCCCTTAAAAGGGAGCCTGAATTAAAAAAAAAATTTCAAGGGTCAGGGTACAAACTAACGCATTAAAACTTTTAGTAGTACCCTATATATTGTCTATTAAAAAGTTTTAGTAGTACCCTATATATATTAAAAAGTTTATGTAGTACCCCATATATATGAAAAAGTTTATGTAGTACCCTATACCACTTATTGGTTAATGGCCCTCGTGTTTTCCATAGCTGCGATAACGTCCCTACAACCGCTACTTTTCATTTTCTTAACATGAACTTGATCAGCTGCACCAAGTTTTGCAGCTCGTACTTTTACAGCTACAACACTGGTTTTAGAAATGGACGACAGGCAAACGTTAATGTTGGCGAAAGCCGAGTGCATGCGTGACTGGGCTAGTTGCCAGGATTTGCGTGCTCCGGCTGTTAGGCACCAACCTGACGTGGTTACGTGCAGCGTTTAGATCTGTCCAGTCTCCGATGAAGAAAGGACGGATTTGTCAACTAGCGCTTCGCACATTGCCTTTTCATACACAGGCTGGGAGAATCAGTTCTCTTGCTTGTTTAGAAGGTCCTTCTCACTCTAACATAAATATTTTAATGAAGTTTTATTTTTTATTCATGTATTCTTCTTCTCGGAATTTATTTGCTCACCAAGACACCGAAAAAGCGCCGCATACCACACAGACGCATTTCGGATTCCCCAGTTTATATCTGATTGCGAAGAATTTTTTCTTCATTTATTTTTTCTTTCTTATAATAATATATATATATATATATTTTGGCCGGCCAAGCCGACCGGAATGTATCGCATACCATAAAGACACGTCGCTCCGGTGCTTCTCAAACCTGGGTAAATTATACCCAAGAGTAAAAGTGGTATCTCTTTGCGTAACGACACGTGAAAATTTACTCGCACAGTATAAAAAGGACTTACTGTTAAGTAAATTACTTATGTTTTCCTCTATTACCTAAATATTACTTGACGTAATATTACTTAAATACCCATATGTTACTTAAAGTAATATTACCTAAATACCCAAATATTTTCGTAATGCAGGAAAACATTGAAAAGCGCTCCAATTGCGCTTACATTTTCTGTCACGAATTAAGAAGCTTTCATCTATTTAATTCTTCTTATTTTTGTTCCTATTTTTTTCGCCATTACGTCCAGAATGTCCACGTCTTTAATACCACTAATGTACCATTTATACCCACTTAATATGTATTAGGCTTTTTATCCCTTTTTTTACTATTTTTTCCTTGTTTCATTTATTCGCTAATATCATTTTCCCCTTGCTGCCCAAGACGTCAGCAATGTACCACATTACAAAGATATATAGCCTACTTCGCATTCACTGGTTCTCTTTTCTGAATTTTTAATTCATTTGTTTTTTTATTATATATTAATATTGTCACTTTCTGCTCGTCAAGGCGAAAATATACCGCATACTACGAATATACATTACAATTCACCCTTTATCTTAAGAGATTATTTAATTTTCTATTCACTTTACCATGTCTTATTTCTTACGAGCACTTTTTTTTGCCCTGACAAAACGTCAGAATGTGCTGCATCCCATATAGGAAACCTCACGCATACACCCGAGTTCTTGTACGAATTTATCTTACGTTTCTCGGCGGCTTGCTACACAATGTCTTCTGCCAACGCCATCGCTAGAATAAGTCTTCGTTGACAGTGTACATGCGGATTGTTTTTGGCCAAAGCCTTTTGCCGTTCCATCCACGCGTAAAGTCCTGAGCGTCCTCTCATTAAAAGTCTCTACAGGTGGCTCGCCGTGGTAACTCATTCCCGCGATTTTTCCGCTTGTCATTTACAGGATGCGCTTCAAGACAATCTCGATGACGCTGAAGCCTACGCCCAATACATGGCTGCTACGGAGGCATCTGCCCCCTTAATACGATCTCAATCAGAAAAGACTTGGGTGGCCACGACGTACTTGCATCCACCCAAAGCCCTTAACGCTGACCAATCGATAGTGTCTGTACACAATCAATTGCTCGTCCATCGTACGTCATCCGTGTCAGAAAATACGTAAGCGATTTTGCCCCCCTACACCTTAACGATTTTCGGAAAGCAAGTACCCATTTTCAACGAGTCGTTTCTCTATAATAGACAGGTGCTCAGTAATGGCCAATCCACCACTCTGCATCGCAAAACGCTCCATCATCCGGACAACTTACTCGCTAGCGGTGCTTCCGCCACGCTTTCCAGCAGTGTCACGCACTATCATCGCTCGTTCGCGTACCCTTTCCCCCGTCCAGTGGTCCACGTGTGGTCAGCTTGGTCGTCTTGGTCTAAATGTAGCCGAAGTTGTGGCGGTGGCGTCATGTCCCGCCACCGGACGTGCCGACGCGAGTATGCGAGGTAAATGCACACCATTTCACGCTAAGAACGTCATAACTAGGCACCCAAAGGCTTACAAAAGTGCGCATCGCTTCTATTTTTAGAATATCAGCCAATTCGGGCATACGCTCTTCGTACCAGCGATGTTTGGGTGACCCGGTGGATTACGCCCTCTGCAACACTCAAGCATGCCCTGCGGGGGCGAGGGACTTCCGCCAGTACCAGTGCGCGTTGTACAACAACCGCACCATCATGGGTCATACGGTGACCAACTGGGTACCCTACAGGGGAGGTATGAACCACTAATTTCCCAACCAATGTATACAAAGTGTGTCAAGAGAAACTCAGGAAGAGGTCTGGCTTATGTTTTGTTTTTGTTGCCGACAGGCTCGAACCCTTGCGAATTAAGTTGTCTAGCAGAGGGCAAAGGCTTTTTTTACACCTTTGGGAAAGTATTGGACGGAACGAAGTGTGCTATGGATGTACAAGACTCGAATCCGGATTACTGCGTGAACGGAAGATGTTTGGTACGCATCTGGTATTTTGATTATCTTTTTAAACTCCCGCTCTTATGACATGTGTTGCCTATAAATCAGGCGGTCGGATGCGATGGCAAAGTGGGCTCTCTAACCAAAGTGGACATGTGCGGGATTTGCGGCGGCCAAAATGCGACCTGTGCCAAAATAGCTGCAGTGGTACTTATGGATTTTCCGAGCAGTGCGAAGCTTTCGACAGACGTCAATAAATATAACAAACCCATTGGTAAATAGTGGTACATGTTCTACGCTATTTCTGTAGTTTTACGAGAGAAATGATGTCCTCATCGCTCTTTTTTTGGGGGCGTCTTTTTGTAGCGTACGGGTACAACGCAGTTGTGCGCATTCCTCGAGGAGCAACCCATGTCAGAATTAGCGAAAATTCCACGAACTACCTCGGTAACGTTTTTACTTAGCAGTTCCCCCTGCGTCAATTTCCGGATCACATTACTCACACACGTTTATACAGCATTGATGGATGAGAAACGTCGTTACGTTCTGAATGGCAACTGGATAATTGATTGGCCTGGACGGTACGAAGCTGGGGTAACTATTTTTGACTATTCCCGCGCGGCCGACAATTCCGAAAGAATAACAGCTACCGGTCCCCTTCAAGAAGAAGTCATTGTGATGGTATGCCTTCCAAAATAAATAACTTAATTAAAGTAAATACATTAAAAATACACAAAGAAATAAAACATATATAAACAAACTAAAAACTTTTAAGAAAGAAAGTAAAAAGTATAGAAACACCTTCAAAAATATAAAAAAGGTTTATAAAATAAAATAGAAGTACATAAATACATTTTAAAAATATAAAAAAATAAAAAAAGCGAAAGTATACGAATACGTTAAAAAAATACAAACAATTAATTAGGAAAATAAGTACATTTCAAAGTAGAAAAAGAATTTCTTAAAATATTCCGATAGTCGGAAATGCTTAGGCCCAGACTTCTTTGTCTTGTAAGGTTCTGGTTCGAGATGCCAACCCTGGTATTTACTACGAGTATTGGATTCCGAAAACAACATCTCCACCCAAATTACCAGCCAACATTGGAAGCCTGGACAGCCACATGGGCGTGCTGCCGCGATCGACAACTCCACCCACGTTGACGGCCGCGCCGTTGACAACTACCACGGCACTAACGGTGTCAACGACGTCTACCACCATAAAACCCTTTGTTTCCAATCCCGATGCTCTGCAACGGTATTTCTACAAATCGTCGGCCAACAATCTGGAGCGAGGATTGCGAAACTTGACGAAGAATGCGTTAGAAATCGAGGAAGAAATTCCGGAACCTCAGCCCACCGCTGCCAGTTTAGTCCGCGGCGTGTCGCGCTTGTCAAGTCAGAGGAATGTGTTCGCCTGGCCCTATCTTCCTAAAGAAAAGCCCGTAACTGTTCGTTCCACTACTTCCACTCCACTTCCTACCTCTTCCACGCCAACGCCACCTCATCGAACCCCGAATCGACATAAAGTAACGAAACCCAAGAAGCTGAAGACGATGAAAAAGAAGAAAAAGCCTAGCGCGTCTAAAGTGAACAAGATGAAGAAAGTGCAATATCACATGGGTGTCTTTAAGAAGGATAACAGTAAACCACCTTGTCACAACGCTTGTGGGAAAGCGGTCAATGGCAAGAGACATTTCTGCTTGAGCGATTTTGGTAGGTGTAGTAGCGTCAGTACAAGGGTCCATTCACAGAAAAGATTAATCGTCTCTTTTTTCTTCCGTTCCAGTGCTGCGCTGTCAGGTCTTGAACTATGAGACCATTGGCGGGGAAATTCGCTACGAGGTGCAAGTCACACAGTCCTACAAAAATATGATCCCCATCTTAAGCCGGGAATTTATTTGGGTCAACAGCAACGAAGAGTGCGACTGTTCGATATTAAAACTGAACCACGAATACATTATCATGGGAAAAGCGGACAAGGAGTTCCGCAAAAACGAAGCGCGGCTACTCATCGATCGTGACAGCTACATTCGAACTTATAGTAAATTAAATGTGGAGCGTGTGTTACGGATACGAAGGGAAGAAGCGAGATATTGCCATAAGTATAAATTGCTATGACGTTGTGGATATTATGGATCGTGTATAGTGGATAATTCTAGCTTTTGAAAACTTGCAATGTACCGCGTCATTCTGCTCATCGACACTTGTTGTAAATAAACCCTTTGCATCAAGGAGACCGAAAAGGGTGATACCATCTGTTTGTTCTCTTGTCGATTGGTGGTCTACCTTGAGGTTGGCGTAAATCGGTACGCTGACAGGCAAAGTATTCGATTAAAATATCATTAACTGAGTTGGTACTTTAGAATCTTCCCACACATCTCGCCTTGTCAAGACGACGTGCTGCGTAACACACCACTTGCTACTCCTTGGGTTGTTAGCTTCACCTGTAAATGATAAAGTAGGGAGCCAATTTAGAAAGTAGTCTAATTCACGTTTTCGTGACTCGTTGGGAAAGACATAAGAAGAAGATTCGAGAGTATAATGAGCGAAACAACGATTAACCGAATTCATACATAAGCGGACCCGATAGCAACAGGTCAGGATAATTAAAAAGGCAAAAATAAACTAAAAAAAGAAAGGAAAATTTAACTAAAAAAAGAAAACACAAAGAAAGAAAAAATAAAGCATAAAACCTCTTTTTTCTCGGTGCTCTTAGACTTTGACACTATGGTGTAGATAAACTTCGACGGACATCGTTACGTCATCGAACTCGTTTGCAATTTGAAACATATCCAGAAAACCGAACCCATGCGGGTTATGGTCGAACATTTATTTCAATAAGGGTAACATTAAGATCTGAAATAAAACGTGACTGAGCCATTATACTTTTTTGTTCTTGATTTATAGTATACATATACTTATAAATACAGTACAGACAATAGCTTTTGCTGAGACAAGAAAACCCTAGGCGTTAGCTTGCTTAGCAAGATGCGGGGGCTGCCAAACTTATTCTACGGTGACACCTCTAGAACCCCGAGAGTTTTGCTATGACTCTTGAGCCAAAAGAAAAACATTCTCTGTTCATGTGGCGTCTTTCAATGCCTCTTTCTCTACTTATCTCCCTTCGACCTTTGCGGTGTTTTGTCAAAAGAGTTCCTTCGACAAACAAGGACCCACAAACAGGTGTAAAAACCGAAATTCATGTTCCTCGTTTTCGGAAACGTTTTCTACAAGAATGTAAGCGACTCCCACAAAGGGATCTGGGAAAGGCGGAAGCGCTGAAAATGACGAAGCAAGTTTATGCGAGTCGCATATAGGCGAGGTCGAAGACCGCGTAAGAAGAAATCCGTCACAGTTCCTTGCGTAGTGAGTTAGCGATGTGCTTTAGACTACCGATGCGCAAAATCAGAACAATTGTACTGTACCTTAAAACCCTAACTTAAAAATAAAAATATTTAAACTACATGGAATACTGTAATACACAAAGCAATAAACAGCTATAATTACCCATACTTTAATCATAAAAATCTATTAATCTGAGCTATAGAGGCCTTGTTATCAACTTCTATTCTCAAAATTGCCACTTATTACGACCAGAAATTGCTGTTGTAATAATGATAGGTCGGATATGTAGGAAGCTTTTAACCGTATACAAGATTAACTTTCAGCTTCCCCCCTTTCGCTACTATCCCACAGGTGTTTCATCCTTTTATTACAAGAAAACATGGATTTTACCGAACAGCTAATAAAATCGGACACCCATTTTTTGCATGATAAATACACAAGAAAATTACACTACGCCCGTGGTATCGTGTAACACTAGCAGTCGAGGAGCATTTTAGCTGCTTTAGCGTTAATTAACTTTACGTAAGCATTGTGAATTTGTCTCATAGTACTCACGAAAAGAAACTGCATTCTGAGCGAAAAAATGTGTCGCTCAAGGGACAAAGAGTCGAGTGGTTGATATCAGCTGTGGGGCCATATCTAGGATTCTGGTTTGCGGGATGCTATTCACTTTACAGAGGACATAAAAGGTGATTATAGGGCTTTCTTTAACACTCGCCCTTTTAAAGTAAAATTTCGAGGTAATGAAACGCTAATATCCTCTTTCTCCCACTGGGTATTGGAATGGTTTCCATAGTAGGGTTGATAAAACCGAAGATCCTGTAGTTTTTTCAACATTCGATTACACGAAATTTTATTACCGGTATGAATCACATATACTGTATCTAAAAGCGAATTCAATTGGCCAACCTGGGGCTGCACTTTCCGAACTGGGTGCAAATGTTGTCTTCAGTTGGGCTGAATTGTCCCATTGAGTCCAACAGGCGTGACGTCACAGGACAAAAGAACTGAGTTCCCCGTGCGCGCACTGCACTGCCAACTGAATTCGCTATAAAATGCAGGTTGACCATAGAACTGAATTTGTCCACCAAAGCTACAACAACAATTCGTTAGCCAACTCGACCCCGTTTTGCATACTCCACAGATTTTGCATTACGCTACGGCCTTTTATCTCATAAGATTCGCTAACAAAGTAGTTTACTTACTGCGATTTGAAGCATTGTATGGTATCGGAGAAACGTGAGGACATGTCGTACGCGTTGCCAAAATTACGAGGCACAATTAATAAGTAAGTTCCGCAAATGTAGAACGCACGAATACAGATTTTTCCCATTTTCTACATTTCCCCAATGTTTGCCTTCGTAAGCCCGATTGTCCACTATTGCGCCGAAACTCACCATGCCCAAGTGGAAAGCCAAGTGACCAATAGGTGTCGTTGTGGTTCAAAAAACAAAATCGACAAATCCGTCTGTGATTGTGAGGATTAACAATGTTTTTAATTTACTAGAGCGCGACGAGGACTACTATTTAGTAGTATATTCTGTATAAAACAAGTGCCTTACGCCTTTTTAATTTGGGAATCTTGAAAACGCATTTCCTTGCATAATGGCAACGAACAAAGAAAACCAGAGACTCCATGCTCAGCTCGAGGATCAAGTGGATCGACTTCTAAAACAGCTAGAAGACCTTGAAGGCTATAAGTACGTAGTATGTGAACTTGTTTCAGCCAATGTCAACCTTTCTTCTTTTTTGTCTGTTTTTCATTTGTCCCATGTTTAGTTTACGACGCTTATTTTGCCTCCTTTTGGTCACTAACTGCGGTTGTAAATTTTCAAGTTGTATTACGATAAATGGAAAACGGAACTAGACCGAAGGAAGTAACTTTGTCCAGCGAATCTGTCCTAAAAGCTGTAAGAACCATGTAGTGAAGGTCGTGGTGAAATTAACACGGACTACGCCCAGTTCGTGGTCTCAAAAGGTGGCAAGCGGCAATTATTTGATAAGACGTCTTTGCGACAATTAGGACTACTGTGACATCACAACAGGAAGGAACTATAAATAAACCTTTCAAATTTCTATAGAGAAGAGCTAAGCCCAGAAGAATACGAAGAGATGAGGGCAGATACGGTAGAGCAACTTCAAGAATTTCAAGACTCATTAGCTCGGTTAGCGTCGGGGGATGTAACACTTCAAAGCCAATATGCTGCCGTTCGATTAGTAAAGTTTATAAACGTGGAATTTCTATACCAGTATATTTAATGTTTTGGTCTTTGGTAGGCACTTCAAGCGGCTATCTCTGAAGCTTTTCGTACGCCAGAAATTATAAAACTTTTCGCAAAGAAGCAACCTGTCCAACTAAGATTGCGTTTGGTCGAGCTGGAAAGAGATTGCAAAACAGGAAAACTAAAATTGGAAAGTTTTAACGAACTTAAAGTAAGATATTTGGTGTATTTTACTTCCCTTCTTTATTATTTTTTTTTGGCTAGGCCGAGATCCTGTGTGCCTTGAAGAAACTGGGCGAAGAGTTATCGATGGCAGAAGAAGATCACCTGGCAAGCATATCACGAAAATCGTTCCAGGAATTTGTAAAGGTCACAGATTCCACTACAGTCTCAGAAGCAAAACTGAAAAGCATTGCCGCCAAGAGTTAAGAGTTTTATTTAGTGAAAATCGTGCTTTGTTTCTTATTATATTTTGTCGTAAATACAAAACGAAATGTGAGTGGATGTCAACTTACGAAAAAACGGTTTTTTAAATTTTGCGCGACAGTTATACAAAGAATGATATATTATTGTATCACGATTCACCTTTAGCTCCTGTTTAGGTAAAAAAGCGAAAGGCTGTGGGCTAAACCCATTTCGTGCTATGGCATCACGCTGTTGATATCCGACATTTACCCGTTCACTCGCTTGTCCACCCACGGGACGGAATAATCTTCGTTTTTACAAACAACCCTTTCTATTATGTTGCTTGGTAGCTTGGTTGTGAAAGAGCTTGCCGGAAACTGGAAGATTTTCAGACTGCACTAGCGTCCTTTTCCATGGCCTTGGTGAGGTTCCCGCTCTTGCTAGAGCCAGCCTCGAATCTTCTTGTTCAAAACGGACAGGTACCCTTCCGAGAGGCTGAGACGGTTCCCATCTTTCTGCCTGTTCACACCTCTGCAAACACGGTACCGTTTCGTTAGTCTTCATCATGATTTCAAAAGTAATTTCCTCGCTCGCTGTGCTCGCGATGTCGTGGTGCCTGGTTGCTGGTAAGTTACATTCTTTAAAAATCGGTGTCTTATCTTCGGTAATTTCGGTAAGATGGGCCATTTTGGCTATTTATAATTGTGAAGTAACCGGCGTTTAGTGGAATGCGGATTGGGAGGAGTGCGGGACTTTTCAAGGATGTTCGTTTTATGGTAATTAGCTTGGATCGCAGTCAAAGGTGTCTGCTGTTGTTAGTAGTACAGCTAGTGAGTGTGCATCATGCCATCAGAAGGCCTTTTGGTAGATAAAATCGTCTTGTCCTTCACAAAATTTTGACTCAGATTGTGCGATAAAAAGAAGCCTGCTCAGCCGAAGGTCGTCATTGTTAGTCTGTCTGAAAAATCCATATCGTCGTGTCGGTTGTTCTCGACAAACTTTCTACGACTCCTTTGCACCCCAAGTTCCAGCTATTGTTCATGTAAGACCACCGTTCGATGACCGAGGTGACGAAGCAGTTGAAGGTTAATGGGCGGCCATTACTGGCATCTTTCTGAAGTGCCGAACTGTCGATTAGTTAAAACTTCTCGTTCTTATTTGAAGGAAATACAAAGTTTGAAGTGTTTTTGCCTTTGTGTATTTTAATTGCGTTTGCCTCTTGCAGGTCAACAACCGGGTTTGGTTGCTTCTGTGGTGCCGGAAGATTGCCTCGGCTGCTTGTGCCAAGCTAGCACGAATTGTAACATGACCATCGGTTGCACGGACAGTGGGCTTTGCGGACCTTTCTTGATTTCGTGGCCGTATTGGGCTGACGCTGGAAAATTCGTATTGCTCAACGACAACCCAGACACACCCGGAGGTTTGTTAATGCATATTAATGGGTTACGTTTGAAGGCCTCTGAGCTTAAACTTTCTGTTTCAGCCTACGATCGCTGCACGAGAGATACGATCTGCGCTGGAGAAACCGTACGAGGCTACATGAGCAAGTTTGCTCAAGACTGCAACGGAGATGGCGTGATAAACTGCGACGATTATGCGCGTTTGCACATCCTTGGTGGTTATGGATGCACCGGAGGTGTGGAGCACACGAAATTCTACCAACAATATCTTCAATGCCGAGCCATCGTGCAATCCCTGTCAGGCCGATAGAAACAGGCTTGGGTTTAAACCGTATATTTAAAAAAGTCGTGTTTGGTTGGTTGGCCATTTTTTTTTATGTTACACTTTTGTGGCTATGGTAGAGTTTTCAGCAGTTAGCCCAGGTGAAACCCATGGGATGTATAGAAGGCGTGGTTCCTTCCAAGGTTAACCACTGTGATGTAAAGATCAATGAAGGCATAAAGCATATGCAAAGATAAAACTTTATTTTATTCATTTTTTTTAACGCAAAGTGCCAAATCGTTTTCACCTTGGCCTGGATAAATTACATTTTTTTCTTTTCTAAATAGATCAGATCATTAATACATCTAAGTTGTTACGCATTACAAACGTGTTACTCTTATTTAACTTCGGAAATTTTTTTAGAACCCAGTACTGACTGTTAAAACACATTTCATTTGTCCCCACTTCGTACTATACAACACAGGTCTCTTGCCCCTGATACACGCACACACCATCTCTTTCTTTTCTTATATAAATAAGACATTGGCTGTTAATTGCTTGACCTATCAATTCACTTTGTCATAATTTGTTACAATCTACGCCAAGTATGGTTACGCGTAAGCACTGTTCCAGAACGCAAATATTGTTTAGCACTCGTTCATCACTCTCCACATCACACTGGCGTCATTCAATAAGGGTTATATATTTGAGATGGATTTTACAGCGCCTCGTCGCCATTCTGCAGAGGTTCCTTTTCGGCATTGTCTGGACGCTTTCGTTTGAAGAATCCCAACTGCAAGAAAAAGAGAACATAACATTAATTACAGGCTACAACACCCCACATTCAACCTCCGCCCACTAATAAAAATTCATCCCACAGAATAAGGTTATAAACTGGATTATTATGGTAAATACTAATGAGCTAGACCAAAACCCACAGTGAGTTTTATTTTCGACATAATCCTAAAAAAGGGCAGGCTGTAACGTCTCAAGAGCCTCAGTACGTACCTTCCATAGGAGGAATACCAATAACAAGAGTAGGAGTACGCCAGCTAGAGCTGCCAGGACAATCACCCACCAAGGGATGGGTTTAGCTTCCAGTTCTTTATCTGTAGGATCCAAAATGGTCGAAACCATTTCAGATTTTATTGGCATGTAACTGGGGTCAATTCCGTAAGGCAGCGCTTTAACGCGAGCTACCATTTTGGAAGAAATCTTGGCATCTTCATAGCCCATCTAGAAAGCAAAGAAACGGCAAACAATATGATAACGTTGTATGTATAATTAATTCTGGATAAGCACCTCGTTAATCGTCTGCACCCAGACTCGTGAGCGAACGCGGAAGAGAACGTGGTCATTTTTGGCTAAGGGGCCCACTTCGCATTTGATTACGACGCACTGCGTTGCTCCGCAGTTGAGTTCACTCTCCAAAGCCTCGTCTCTGGCGTCCACGGAACGGGTTACTCGCGTGTCGATAGGAACACCAGGTCCTGTTTCATCATCCCAATCGTCTAAACCTTCCAAGAATTCGGGGTTGATTTTCTGGCCCGTCGTTCCTTGAATAAATTTTGGCTGTGCGTTCTTTGTTTTACTGTGATGTGTTTTCTTGGTAGCTTTCCCACCATCGAACGTTACTGTCGTGACGTTGGTTTCTTCTTGCCAAGGTTCGGAATTCTTGGACGTGAACTTGCGGCTAGTATAGACTTCTTTCCGGACGGTCGCGGTTCTGTTACGGTCGCCTGCGCTTTGTCCCTGTTGATTTATCCGGCCGGAATGGGAACCAGTGCCTCGAGCACCGTTCTCTCCAACGCTCGTACCGAAAGAGGTATAAACATCCTTGCGAATACCGGACACTAAATCATCAGTGTTGTCGTCATAGTCGACGTTTTGGGAGCGGCTACCTTTGACGGTATGGGTAACGGTTCGAGAGTGAGTTCCGCTACTTGCTCCCCGGTCTTGCTCTTGTTCTTCCGCCTCTGAGTTGTATGTATTGGCCGTCTGGCTCGGTCGTTGGGAAACTTTACGGTTCTTCCCTGTCTGTGATACAGAACTGCCTCGCTGCTGACCCTGACCGCCAGAGGTGAAGGTCGAAGAAGACGAGTCGTCACCTTCGGTTATTTCTCTTTCTTCGGTGACTTGCCTACTGCTGCTGCTACCACCTTGACCACCAGAAGCCCAATACGAGCCCTCTCTGACATCAGGGTCATAAACGGTTCTCGACGCGCCACTGCCGGAAATTACCCGATGGCTTGAAGTCCTGCCTCCTTGTCCAGCTCTCCTGGAAGTCTGGGTTTCTTCTTGGCTAGTTAAGCCAACTCCAGAGTCTGTTCCTCGCTCCTCGTAAACGACTCTGGATGAACCACTGCCAGCAACTCCTCGCTGACCCGAGGTCCTTTCTGTTTGCCCAGTTCTCCTGGAAGATTGTATTTCTTCTTGACTAGTTTGGCGAACTCTAGAGTCCGTTCCTCGCTCTTCGTAAACGACTCTGGATGAACCACTGCCGGCAACTCCGCGCTGGCCCGGGGTTCTTTCGACTTGTCCAGCTCTCCTGGACGTTTGGATTTCTTCTTGGCTAGTTTGGCTCACACCAGATCCCGTTCCTCGTGCGTTTGAATTGCGAATGGCCGTCTCCTGGCGATAGTCAGTAGCCACTCTGCTTCCACCGGTACGGGTACTCGAGACGCGATTGACAGTTTCTTGGCTGTTATATCCTTCCTCGTAATAGTCTTCGTCGTTATCTTCAATTCGAGTTTCCACTGCCCCACCGTGAATCCTGTCTTCGGCTTCGGAGTTGCCGCTATACCTTCGACTCGATACCTCTTCTTCTTTGACTATGACCCTCCCACCAGCGCGTCTTCCGTTGTCAGTGGCTGATCCTGTACCAGACGCGCCTATAAGCGGTGAATCAGAATTAATTACACTTGAAATTTAACATTGTCGTGCTTATTCGTACCTGTGCGGCTAGACGACGACGACGAAACAACAACTGTTTGACGAGAACCTGAACCTTCTCCGTGTGACGCACCGGATCCCGAACTGGAACCTGACGACGAAGAAACGACCGTCGCTTTACGAGACACGGCAATGTCTTCCTCTGACGCACCCGAGCGTGTGCCGGAACCTGACGACGAAGACGAGGATGAAGATGACGAGTAGGTGGTTACAGTTTTGCCGCCAACGACTTTGGTAGAGCTCGTGCGAGTTGAACTGGATGACGACTGAACTGTACCGGAACTTCCACTCGACTTGCCAAATTTAGTTTCTTCGCCTTCCAACTAAATTAAAGGAGATTGTCAATACTTGGTAAAGATTGTCACTGGGAATCGCTAAATTTTACCACAAGTCGTAGGGCGTTGACATCATCCACGGGTTGACATCGACCGGCGCCTTCCACAATGGGTTCTTCTAACAGGTACAGCAAATCTTTCCCTAGAAGCCCACGTGTTTCAAAACCCAGTCATTTCCCCAGTCCTTATTTTCAATTACCTGCCAGTGTCTTCGAAGGCCACAAAATGTAAACATCCGCTGCAAGAATATCCGAAGGTCCCCTGTTGCCTAAATCGTAGAGGTGAGTCACTTCCGGGCCAATGTCTAGCTCGTGCTTCTGTCCTTCAAGCAAGAATGCCGACCTGTTGTAAATCAGCCTGTCCGGTTTGGAAATACTAGAGACACAAACCAGGTTAATAAGCGTGCGGGAGATTAAGCAAGCATCTTTTACCCTCGGATGACGATATCGGTTTCTACTTGGATGGGCATAGATAGATTTACTACGTTATCCGCATCGTCTCCCTCGAGTTCAGCGTTGGTGCTGTTCACTTCGATGTAGAAATCAAACGACGATTTCGTTTTCCCGTTCTGGTCTTCCTCAGCTGCTTCCAAGGCTCTGCTGGCGGCAGACGTAAGAGGCTGAAGGAGCACACGGAAGTTGATAGTCTTTTGGCTGGCTAAAGGATTGCCGATGTCGCAACGTAGAAGGCCTCCGCCATTGCTATCCGGAGCAGGTGGCGAGCATAAAATCGCCGCATCCCCACTGGTATCCGTGCCGCTTCGGTCCACGTTAATGTAGGAAATTCCTTGCGGAATAATCATGTGAAACATGGCCTCGAAGGCGTCCTCGCCACCGTTAATGACCGTGACATCGACTTCTACACGTCCTCCACTTCCCAAAATGTAATTCTTCACATTCCTACAAATTGGAAGCTTAACAAATGGTCTAAAGGAATTTAAATTGGGGCAATGAAGTCTTACGATTTGATTTGGACACCCATGTTGGGATAGCAAATATTATCGGGTCCACAGTTCTTCTGAATATTTAGCTGGTCCCGCCCTGAAGCCGGCTCTGTGTGTAGCACGGGAGTTAATGAGCGTTTTGTGCGAGTTCGCGTCGCCGTCGATTGTACCGAGGTGCTGTTTTTAATACTCAATCGAACTTCAGCCTCGATAGGTGTCAGCTTGTCACGGATCTTGGGCTAATTTTAAATTCCAGTTAGTTTTTAATTGCATGAACCATTCCAGTTAGTTAAATTAAAGTTAAAGTAAAGTTAAAGTAAAGTTAATTAAAGTTAAAGTAAAATTCCAGTTAGTTTTTATTATATTATTAAAAAAAGAAATCTTACTTTGATATAAACAAATAAGCTTTTGCAATGTTGAGATCCTTTCGTCAATGAAATAGTATTGTTCAACGTTGATTTGGTTTCGTCCGCAAGGAAATAAAGACGAGGAGTTTTGGCTTTCTTGGAATCCAAAATATACTGGACGTCAAAGTCTGAAAATATTCCACATTAAAAAACAGGATCTGGAATTTTGCACGTGTTTCCTACCTGCGTTTTTCTCTACACCTATGCCACTATATTCTAAGCACAGTTTCAAAGGCACGCAAGCCACAAGTGTGCCGTCCAGTAAACTGCAGGTCTTTGCTTCCAAATCAATCTGTTTCGAATCCGTCTCGAATGACAGGTTTATTAAGTTCATGTAAATCACCGGTCGGGACCTGGAAATGGCAATTTAGAACTTAGAACATGATGGGCATAGTAAAGAGTACATTACCTCAAAACTATGGCCGAGTTCGAGTCATACGCCCCTACCGTAATGTCAGGGTATTCATTATCATCTATATCGACATTGCCGGATACGGAGAAACCAAAGGTATTGAGGCTGATTTGAATATCTTCCGCATAAATGACCTGAATATTAACACAGAAATGTACAAATTATTTCCACGAGAATAATTCCGCATTCTTTACCTGGGCCGCTTTAGTCTTGACACCCGCCTCGGAACCGTGGTAAATATAAATGGCACCTTTTCCGTTGATACCATCGTAGGGTGAGCCGACGATAAAATCTACATGGAAACATTTTCAAAGAGGGTGGTTACGTTCCTTGCGTTTTTTTTTCTCCCTCAAAAGTTCTGCAATGTTACCTCCAAAGCCGTCACGATTGATATCACCAGCGCCGGACAAAGAAAGCCCAAATCGTGAACGGGAAATTTCACCGTCCAGGACATGCCAGTTACGAAAAGTATGCTAAAATTCCAAACATGTTAAGACTCAGCGAGGCACTTTGGCTAGCAGACATTTACCTTGCTCGTTTGATAGATGACATACACTCGTCCGGTCTCATACTTCCCTTCGGTATTTTCATAGTTGGTGTATAAGGGTGCACCGACTAGGATATCATCACGTCCGTCACCATTGACGTCCGAGACCGCCAACGAATAGCCAAAATACGAGCCCAGCTGCTGGCCAGTGATGTTATGCAAGCTGGTGAGATTGGAGGTAAACAAAAGGATCTACGAGATAAAGAATGCATTTGAAGTCGTATACAGAGCTGAATACCATTGGTGTATACATACCTTGCCAGTCAGGTTAGCACCTCGAGGCATGCCGACCACGACGTCAGTGGTATTATCGCCATTGAATTCTCCCACAGCTACGGAATAACCCATATAACTGTCGTCATCCGTTGGCGGACCTTCTTTGGTAGCATACACGTCAACGCGCGAATACAAGTTTTGGGAGAACACTTCGCCTACAGACATTGAAACAAAAACTGCACCTGAGTACCGTTTCCCCCGAGTTCACACCACTCGATTTAGTCGGTGTAGAAATCAAGGATAGAGATAGGAAACTGGAAGCTGGAAAGTTAAGCAAAGCTAAGCTCGTTAGTCTACTATGTAAACCAACAGAAAACCAGACCACCAAACAATACTCTAGAACCAAAACCATATTAAAACTAAGGTGTTCCTTGGCATATGTCCTTTTATGTGTTTTGAAAGGTAACAATGAGCTTCAGAACACGAAATGCTACTTGTGGTTTCTTTGTCCGTGTACAATTCTATCATACGTAAATAACACAGGAACATTGTCATGTGGATCACAAATGTAGGACTTTTACAACATAAACGACGATTACGCTCTAAAATGTGCCATCCATTGCTACGGAAACGTGAATGATGATTCAATTGTGAATGTGTTTTATGAACGAAACATATGGGGTGGTTTCCAAACTACGGTGTTGACTTGTGTTGCCTTATAATGTGTCATGGGTACAAAGACGCAGTCCCTTCACCAATACAACGAAGCACTAGTGGTTAAAAAACGACCTACTTCAAGAAACAGTGGAAAACAAGACGTTTAATAAGGCCGTGGTATAATATGTAGTATAAATGTGGTTGGAAACGTTTGACGGGAATAAACCGATTGCAATTTGACTCAATCGCACCCGTCAATCCCAATACAAAGGAGCAGCAAAACACACACCGCGACAGCAACACAAAAAAAGAAGTTAGTCGGATACCTCAACCTAGAAAAACTGAACCACGGGGGTTTGTTACCTGTGACATAATCACGGAAAATTTCCGAGCGGACTCTCGGGTTGGTAATATCAACGGAAAACTGTTGTCCTGAGAAGTTCAGTATTATTTTTTCACCTTTTCTCTCTTTCCTTGATCATTCAGCGATACGGATACATAAATATAGGTTTGCCATCAAAATAATAAAGTTTAGGTTTAAAATAAGGCCCTGCAAGTAGTAGTATCAACTAATACTAGGTATCTTTGTAGATTCATACCTTGCCAGTACCAGCTGCCTACAGCTCCGATGAACAAACGTTGCCCATCCTAATAACAGGAAAAGATATTAATGTCAAGCCAAATTTTATTTAATTTTATAGGTTTTTTACTGGTGAGATTGCGGCGCCAAGACCAGCTTGACAGGAGCCTTGCCGATGATATCCGAAGTTCACTAAATACAAGAACAGACATTCAGTATATGACCGACAAAAAAAGCGACCAAAAGCTGTCGACGGTTATTTGTTATTTTTCGCTGTGAAGGTGGACCAAAAATACCCGACTTGAGACATTTACGATAAACAAATAGTCACAGAGCGTGAAAGATTGTGTCGGGAAATCTTCCATGCCACTTTTGACGAATGCAAATATGCAAATTTATTGTACTGTACCCGTTCGACAAGGGGAGTATTCAGAAATCTCTCGAAACGAATCCCGCGCGATGTAACAAGTGCCAACCGGTTCTCGTCGAATAAATTGAGTAGTAAACCATGTATAACGAGGCGCACATGCCTAAGTAAGTAGATTTTTTTACAATTGCTGTAGAATATAAATTCGTAGAATTTTATTAGTTTACCATGACGACTCCATTGGGACCCGAACTTCGCACAGTAGCTCCAAACCACTGATTTGACTTGTTATCTATCTGACGTCCACTTGCATTGTTGTTGCCTATAAACCAAAGTGAAACAGGAAGGGAACATTATTTCACTTGTGAAAGCTGAAGTCGCAAAACTGTCCTTTTGCATGGGGTGAAATTATTGCGTAAAATGCTTACATTATTATCGAATCGAGTTTTACGTCTAAAAGTTTCTAGTGCCAAGATAAGCGGATAAATAAAATGTACAAATAAAACTCTAAAAGTTCAAAACAGAAGTTGCAAATAGAAAAGGACAAAAGGAGAAAAGGACAAATCAGCGGCAATTAAGATTCAGATGATAAAATAAAAGATCAATGTAAACCTGTCTAATAAATGAATTCAAAATGCAGACATTAAAGAAAATTAAGGAACGAAAGGAAAACTAAACGTGAATTCATCGTCGAAAGTTGCACAATTTGCAGAAGATTAATGAAAACTGTCAAAGACAAGAGAAAGAAGAATTTCGTTTCGTGCTGGCACAACGGCATCCGTTACATGTCATTCGAAACTTTTTAAATCACAAGTTATATAAACAAGCTACGCAACGCCCAAACGACTTCCTGTGTCTCTTGTGATTAGTGTCACACATTAATGTGGGTCTTCATGACCTTGACCTTCCTATGCATATCTTCTTGCTAATTCATATGCGTTCTTTCCCATTGTTTGATGTTACCTGTACGGTCAAAAGGGATGATTTGACACTGGCCAGGAATTTCTGTACTGCACCGAAAAACTGCACCGGGTTTTTCCACGCCTGGTTGCTGAGCAGACGCTTCAGGAGCTCCAACCAACGCCCTGAAATAAAAACAAAAGGATTATAACCACGTACTGACGTAACATATAGGCAATCCAATGCAACTTCACACCACAATAAGAGTGATTTATGACAAATGCTGTGTACATATTAACGAACAAGGTGACCAGAAAGTCTAAATACTCATACTGAGCCTCAGACGATGTAACACGACATTATTATTTTAAATATTGTTTCAACATTGTATTATTTTTGCGAAATATTCCCTTTCTCTTCAGAGTATTTATTTACTCACTGTGCATTTCCTTTCTCTCGGACAAAAAAAAAGCTCAATGTTCCTTTGACCAGGTGTCAAACTACTTAAAAGCTGCCGCACGTAAAGACTCGCATGTATTTTTCACAGAAGGTTCTGAGTACGAAATGAAAAGTACGGAAAAAGTTCGAGGTTGTCCTTTACTAGAAATGTCATGAATGTTGACTTTTTAACACCGTGCGTCAGTTACGTGAAAAATCGAGGAAACCGGATCAGCGTAGGGCACCATTCTCAGGAAGTATAGGTCATTTTCAGAATGGGGGGAACTTTCAAACATCCTTTAAAGACATATGAGCTCAAAACTATATAATCATCGTATTTTGGCCTCTTGTGTCAGACAAGGTCTTTTTGATCGCTTTGGACATCTATAAACTGTTCCGTAAAACAGAGACAGTTCAACAGTTCCTGGTAATGATGACTTACTGAAGAATAAGAGCCATCGTTGGAACAAGCACTTTCATTTCTTTACTAACGCCCCATTCAAACTTGTTTATTTTTCGCACGAGCAGAATGGAGTAAAAGCAACTGCAAAAATTCCCGGAGAGAGGATGCGACGTGACAATCCAATCTTTGTTGGTATTCTTTCTTTTTGACTTGGCGTAAGCTTTGCTATTGCCATAGTTGTTTTTTCAAATTAATTTTGATCTTTAATTTCTCTCTCTGGTTCTATCTTTCGGATTTTCTAGTGAAAACAGCAACGAGCTTCGTTTCCACTATTTAAATACAATTTACGTAAAACCAAAGTCTAAAAGAAATTAAAAGCCTCGAACAAATACGCCAAATAAGCAGCTAGGGAAACAAGGAAAAGTGGCAATTTTAACCTCGATAGTGCAGGATCTCCGGTGCAGATATCCTCATCAGCTCCTGTCCGTTTTATTGCGGAATACACGAGAACACTCGGCCTAATTACAGTCCAAGCTCTCTTATGTACCTTAAAATAGCTAGTGTTACCTATGACTCAAAGAGACGCTAGCTCAGGAAAGTGTTTCCTATTTTGAGTCCTTTGCGTACTGCATTACCTGGAAACTGGTGACGTGCGCAACCAAAGACGCTCTCAATTCCAGTAATCCCGGTAAGCAACCGGAAATTACTGACGTCACCATGTAACAAATAAATGATTCCTGTGTTCATGCGTACGCATCCAAGTTTCGTTAAGACTGTCAAATATAGCAACTCACAAACTGGTGTAATTTAGCCATGAGTTATTTATAACCAAACTTCCGACAAGCCACACGCGACAACGCAATTTTTAACGACCCATTTCACAATTAAAAACCGGCTGCATTGAGAATATATCTTAAAAAAGTTCGAAATATGCCGGTTTTTTTTTAGCAAGAATAACTTCAACTGGGTAGTTTCTAATGCAGCTAGGTATTTTTAAACATTTTTAACTGAAACTAAAACAATGTTGCTGTCAACTTATGCGGTTTATTCAAATTACCGATATTCAACTGAGTTAATTCGTCTGTATATAGATTTGGTAAGAATAAACTATATCCAGAAACAATCCTATCCTTTGATATTCATTTCCCTCCAACGAAGCGATGTATTTTCCCTTTCGTTTTCTACAATAGCGAGACTACAAATACCCGCAATGAACACTTTTTCCCCGAGGTTTAATTTATGAGTACCAGTGAAGTTCCTTGGACAGCACAATTTTTTACGCTTTGTTTGAGCAGTAACCTCTCACGGAAAATACATTACTTGCTCAGCGTTTTAACCGAATTGTACGCTTCACCGTGTTGTCTGGTCAGAGGCACACGTGTAGTTACCAACCGGACAAGCATGTACAGTCATGAGCAAAAAAAAAACTCTGGGAAAGGGGCGTACAGCTCACAGCGTTGGCACCTTTCACCGCGTAAAGCGAGCCTAGCTCACTACGTCACAAGCTTGCTTTCTAAGCCATTAGGGAAGGGGAGGTGCTCAAGGATACCGCCAATTCAAATTCGTTTATTTAATGATTTTTTATAATTTAAGAAAATGAAAAAAATATTCATGAA